>CM062277.1:27445497-27715497 GCA_031216635.1 Dissostichus eleginoides
TCAGCCACACTCAATGAACGTTTAGGGGCCGAACCTTTTTGTTTCCCCTCCTTCTCTCTCTTTCTTATGAACAAAAGTACATTCCTGCACACATACACACACACACACACACACACACACACACACACACACACACACACACACACACACACACACACACACACACACACACACACACACACACACACACAATGTGGACAAACAGGCTACCAGGGGAGGAACATGTATTTAGATACCATTACAGCAGTGTAAAGGTGCTCCATCACCAGTTCAAATCCTGCATGTGAATCCAACTTACTGTAAGTGTAGTACAAAAGCATTCTCATCTTCGTGCAGTAAAAACACATTTTGTGCAGCATAAGTACACTTTGTGCAGTAAACGTGCATGTCTTGAAGTAAAAGAACATGTTGTGCAGTAAAACTACATTTTGTTCAGTAACGGTATAGTGCATTAAAAGTGCATTTTGTGCAATAAAAGTATGTTACTATATGTTGTATAGTAATCATGCATGTCAGTAAAAGCTGTGCAATAAAAGTATGTGCAGTAAATGTACATATTTTGCAGTAAATGTATATGTTGTGAAGAAACTGCATATGTTGTGCAGTAAAAGTAAATGTTGTGCAGTAACAGTACATTTTGTGCAAAAATTACACATTGTTAACCTGCATGTCTTGCAGTAATAAGTGTTGTATAGTAAAACAGGCATACCAAGCAGTAAAAGAACATATTGGGCAGAAAAAGTTCACATTGTGCAGTGAAAACTGTGCAATGAATGTACATATCGTGCAGTAAATGTATGTTGTGCATTAAAAGCTGTGCAGTCAAAGTACATGTTCTTCAGTAGGAGTACATGTAATGCAGTACAATTACATGTTGTGCAGTAAACGTATGAATAAGAGAAAGGAACCAATACACAAATCTGCTTCCACTTTCTGAGTCTTTGATTTGTTGTATCATTTATATGCCGATTATTTTTCTAGATGAATGGTTTGGTATATAAAATGTCTGCTTGTTTCTCAACATTTAAGGTAATGTCTTTAAATGCCTTGTTTTCAGTCCAAAAAACAAAAGATCTTCACTTTATGATATAAAACAAAAAAAAGCTGAACATCTCCTCATTTAAGAGACTGAAAGCGGCATTCTCTAACATTCCTGCATGATTTTACTGCACAATGAATACTTTAATTTTAGTATTTTAATTACATTTGGCTGAAACATATCTTACTTTTAATATAATGTTTTAAATGCAGGACAATGTTCAGTGTGGTATAAGTAGCCTATAGTTTCACTGCAGTCAACGATCTGGAAAATTCTTCAATTCAGCACATACAGTTCACTCAGGTCCCTCCTTGGGTCCGCGAGCCTCAGCTTGAAATCCTGCAGCCTCAGTTGACTTGAGAGTGATTAAAAATGTTCAACACTATAGAAACCAGGAGGCCAATGGAGGAACGGGAAGCTGTTTACAAGTGGGGGGTGCACCGTTTCTATGGTTGCTGGACAAACCTCCTGCAGCCCCAGGTATTAAACGGCCCCCACCGGAGGATCCTGCCCGTTAGAGGAGAAGCGGCCAGCACCGCGCCAAACACCGTGCACAGGAATCCAACGTTCCCTAATTCTCACACCATTCTGACCCCAGGTGAAGCAGGCTGAGGCTCTATACGTGCTGGATTTAAAAAGACCTTTACTCAACATAACAGCAGAAAAAGGTGAGTTTAAATTTGATCCATCCCCAGAATATAATACACCTGTAAACTTTCCCAAAAGGCCTTGGATATCCTGTTAATACGCACGTTTAGGTATGACTAGTTTGTTGATCATAAACTATATATGGCATGCTTATTATTTAATTTGCATTGAAATATTGACCGTAGAATAATCAGCATTTTAGTAGTTTTATTTGGAGCAAACCATGCCCTTAATGTGCGGATTTTACGCGTAAAACCTCCAACATGTGAGCATGTCTTTACATCTCAATGTATATAACAGTCGGTGTTTTTTTTAAAGTTATAGTTAAACGTTTATTTAACTAGTTAATACATTGGGTTAGGTTTAAAGCTGATCATTGGAGTTGGTAATGACTCATTTCTGCGCTGAGCGTCAAGTGCGCACCAGAGTTTTTCATGGAGACTTTGTCACATAAAGTAAGAGGCCAGTGTTTTTGTCACCATTGTTTTCAAAGTTTAGTTTCTAAAGCGTCTTCACTCAGACATCCAGGTGACAGACTAGCCAGTGGATTTAAATGGTTGTTGAAAAGACGTTGACTTTATGCACAAACGCGCACACAGAGGCTCTGTTTTCAAATAAGGCTCATCATTGTCCTGCCTGTTCGCACTTTGTTAAAGTCGGGTGTATATTTTGTGTCCTGTCAGGCGGTGGCAGGGGAAGGAGGGTAACGGAGAGAGAGAGAGAGAGAGAGAGAGAGAGAGAGAGAGAGAGAGAGAGAGAGAGAGAGAGAGAAGAGAGAGAGAGAGAAGAGAGAAAGAAAGAAAGAGCCATGCTGACTCTGAGCTGCGCCGACCCGTGGCCCGAAGGCTCCGTGGGGCTGGAGGAGGAGGTGGTGACCGCGGCTGCTCAGGCGGAGGAGCGGGACACCAACAGCAGCATCTGCAGCTCCGTGAACCTGGACGACAGCCTGACCAGCCTGCAATGGCTGCAGGAGTTCTCCATCCTCGGTGCCAACGTGCCCCAGCAGGCGCTCCACCTGCAGCAGCAGCTGTTCGGACACCAGCGGCTGGGCTCCGACGCGCCGGCCTCCCCTGTGGCCGGGGACCCCGCCTCCTCCATCGGCATGCCGCTGACCCCCGGGAAGCCCACAGCGGCAGCCTACAGCAGGATGCAGTCCCTGCCGGGCATCGTGGCGCACGGGCACTGCCCAGACGAGGTGGACTACAAGACGAACACGCGCATCAAGCCGCCGTACTCGTACGCGACGCTCATCTGCATGGCGATGCAGGCCAGCAAGAAGAGCAAGATCACCCTGTCCTGCATCTACCAGTGGATCACCGACAACTTCTGCTACTACAGACACGCGGACCCCACCTGGCAGGTATTTTAATACACACACAAATGCACACACATGCACATAGGCTACACATACACACACACACACACACACACACACACACACACACACACACACAGACACACACACACAAAGTATTTCGTTCTCTATCTATTTAAAGGAACATATTTTACTTTTTAATTTTCCACATTTATTTGACAGCTTAAATAACTTTACGGATCCAGATTATATTTAGTTAATATAAATGATGATTAATTAACATAATAACTTAACCTACCCAGCAGTATTCCACATTTACCAGCTGCAATACTTAAGTGTTAAACACATTACATCACTATTTACAGTAATACACGTTTCTGATGGGCCATCCTGCATCAGTGCTTTTTCTTCTCATCCTCTTCGTTTATTTGGTTTGCATACTTTTCTACTATTACTTATATTACAATGCAGAGTATTTCTACACTGTGGTAATACTTTTGGGCATTTCATTTGACTTTACTTATTACTAAACTTGCTATGTAATGTTTTTATTTCACATTTCTCACACCAAACTATGGAGACATGGAGTTTATTGTTCTAACACAGTTTCCATTGTTTGAAATTAAGTTTCAAATGACAGCTGGGAACAAGAATTATTGCTATTTAAAGAACAGTAGAAGAACATTTTGAACACAACAAGTCCTTGGCCTGCTGCCACACTGAAGTATTAGTGACTTTGCATGTGGTTATTAATCTAAATACCCCCCCCAGCTGTACAAAACCAAAGTAAACACTAAAATCCTATTTATATCGAAGCTTTTGCTATAGTTGTATTTTCTGCTTGATCAAAAACAAGTGATGGTGGAGGTGGAGGAGATTCTTCAGGAAAAAGTTTAATTTAAATGAATGATTGATGAAGCGGTTAGCTTACTCCTGTGTTTCAGCGTCTGAGCTTTCTGTTATTGTAAGGCAGTACATGGGGCAGATAATATTTAACAAAGGTCATTGGGTCGCTGCTCTTTTTAGACTTCAGTGAAGAAGACGCTGGGGGGGGGTATGGTGCTCTGCCATGTGTACTTCCTGCCCCACTACAGGCTGATGTTCAGTTAGATGTTTAGATTGTTACCATGCTAAGCCAACTTGCTTGTTGTAGCGCTATATTAACATTAGAGACAAGAGAGTGGTGTTACTATTATACTATGATAAAGAATATAATATGCATATTTACCAAATATATATATATTTTAAATCCTAATAATTTAGCATTTTTTTACTTCTATTCTCTCACCTGGAACTCAATGATTTTTGGTTAGATGCCTCTAATAAGTTATGTGGTTATGCTATGCGAATTTCTGGGTTTTCCTAAAAAAATATGTCGTTCCTTCAGGATGCTGTTTGATGAAACATTTATCTGTATTTTCAGAACTCCATCAGACACAACCTATCGCTCAACAAGTGCTTCATCAAGGTGCCGCGTCAGAAGGATGAACCCGGGAAGGGCGGCTTCTGGAAGATCGACCCTCAGTACGCTGAGCGTCTCCTGAGCGGCGCCTACAAGAAGAGGCGAATGCCCCCTGTCCAGATCAACCCAGCCTTGCAAAACCGTCTCCGAATCAACATCCACCCACAAACCAGAGGCCCCTGCATCCCTGCGGGGAGTCAGAGTGGCTTGTGCATCAACCCCGAGTCTCAGCAGCTTCTCCAGGAGTTCGAAGAGGCAACCGGTGCCGACCAGAACTGGGACCCCCATATGGCTGAAGGGACCATGCTGGGGTCTTGGCCGGTGGTGAGGGGAAGAAGTGGCCACAAGAGGAAACTAGGATCAAGAAATGGCGGCACCAAAGCTCCCCGGCGCTCAAGTTCGCCGCTGCTTTCCGTCGAGGAACAGAAGGAGATCGGACCTCTGAAGGGAGACTTTGACTGGGACGCCCTGCTGGACTCGGCTCTCAATGGGGAGCTCAGTTTGGATGGAGGAGAACCTCTGAGCCCCATCATGAAGGATGAAGACCTGACGGTGCGGGGGACCCATATCTCTCCGATCGAAGCCCCCCCAGGGACCGCGGACATCCACGTGTTGGTGGAGACCCAAAGGAATAATGAGGTGTCAGACTTTGATGAGGAGACCTTCCTCGCCACCGCCTTCCTAGAGACCCCGTGGCCAGAAGGGGAGGAACAAAGCAGCAATGACTTCCTGTGTAGCTCCTCCGTCAACCTGGACCAGCTGTTTGATCTTGGAGACTCTTTAGGCGGGGACCCCAACACCCGGATTGACACCCTCCTTTGAGGAATAGTTGGAAAATGAAAACTCATACATGAGGAATAACAGACTCTTTTTTTATTACACTAATGCAACGCTTATTGGCTTTTTCAAGATGTTTAAAGTATTTTTAGAATGACCTTTTGTTGCTGATTCATGCAGGAAGTGAATTCCCAATGCCTAATGAACAAAAATGCCACGATGTACAGCAGCAGAAACATCATCACACAGAAAAAGAACTCAAACTAAATGTATGAAATGATAAAAAGAAATCCAGAAATAGGGCCTGGTCACACCACAAAGTTAAACAGAAATATAATCCATCTTCACGAACCCTGGTGACGTAGTTAGTTAGCATGATGGATGTGGATTAAGACAGCTGGATGCAGTGCCTCCAGTGGCCAACTGTATACCTACTACAACAAACAAACTGACAGGAAAGCTTGAATTCCAAACAAGGTAATAATAATCAATCACTTTGTTTCTCTACAAATAGAAAAACGAATTCTATAGGTTTAGTTCTTGTAAAATGTAACTAGAGTAAGTGATTTGAATGATTGTGACATTGTGAACATTTACGGAAAAGCACTAATGAGTCAGGTCCCATCGGTATACATTTTTCTTAAGAACTTGGTACTCCTTTAGTCTCGTAATTCAACATTACGTCACATGCTCGATATAAGATGGGTTCAGTTACGACTTGGTTACGTTTAGGGTTAGGGTTTATATATGGTTAAATATATAGTACAAATGGTGGCTTGGGTCATGTAAGTAAGTGAAGTATGTGAAATGTGAAAAAAAAACAGAAGTCCACCTGGAAAATATTGAATTGGTTTGACCCAGTCCATCTGCCCTGACCTCTTACCTCAATGTACTGTAACAAAAAGGGCCTAACTTTCAAGTCCAAAATCACCTGAACCTTCTGTCAACCGTCTGCATTCATGGGGACTGTAGAGCATGCCATGTTGCGTTTCCCTAAACCCCGCCTCCAAGCCGCTACTAAGAGGTAGTTTTACTATTAAAACATTTCACGCATTCCTCCCAATGTAAATCAATGGAAAAAGTATTTTTGGGGCACATGACATTACGTGTCTAACATGGAAGTTGTAATTCAATGTTTAGCCACAACAAAAATGTGCTTTAAAGCTTAGCGCTCTTCCTGGGGGCTTGGTAGGGCCACTGACCGCGTTATTGCTTGGTTGGGAGTCAGAACGCCTATGAGCTCTTCAAGCAATATGTTTTCGATTAACTTAGCGCCATCTTGGAATCTGGTATCCAGTTCGTATAATACATCCATGGTAAGCAAGTTTGACTTTATTGCGCTTTAAATGAGCTGTATTAGTACTATGGCCCCCTGTCTTTTAACAGTATTTAGTCTGACAGTAGATTGGTGACACACCAAGCTACAAAGCTTTCTCCATTTTGAACTCTCCATCCCTTCAAGGCTCAGAAAGTTATGCTAATGGTTAATGAAGCAAATCGGTGTTTTAAGTTGATGCAAAAGATCTGGATTGATTCACTTTGCGACACGCCATAGATTCCATTTCATTGATTTTGCCTCCAAATTTCAGAGTTTTTAAATGCGGCCTTTAAGATTGAGGCATCACGGTCTCTGTTTACGTCATAAAAAGTGTTTATTCATGTTATTTTTGGCCTAAATACTGTTCAGAAAACAACTGATCCACAATTTAAACTGGTACCAGCAAGTAAAAGCCGGAGATATGATTGACAAAAGTTTCTAAGAATTTGTTTTTATTATGTATATACTGTGACAGCAGCACTATGATGATAAATAATATTTGCCAAATGATGTTTGATGTAGGAGTGATTTACTGTATGTTGTTTTTTTGTGTGGGGTTTTTGGTACTAACTATTCTCTGTATGCATTTTTCTAAATGAACTAGGAGCAGTTTTACTAGATTAATAACTATTATGCAGGATAAATATCTTTTTTTCAAGAGGACTCCTTCATATCAGACTCCTTTTAGAAGTTTTACGTAGTGATTCTTAGCAGAGTAGATGTTAAGCAGTTGAGGAAGAACGTCTGAGCTTCAAGGTGTAAAAGCCTAAACAGCTTGAGGCAAAATTCTATTAGGACCTTAAAAAGCTCATCTTAGAAAGGCCAAAGAGCCTTGTAAATGAATAGCTGACCTTCTATGTGCCAAGAACAACACTTGGGACTCGACAGGGTGGCAGTGTTTTTTAGAGGAATTTCCCTTTTTCTCTAAAACATAACTTCTGATAGGTTGTTGGATAACCAAACCACTCCACATGAATACACATAGTCTTAACTTTAATGATAGACTCATTGCTCCTGTTTTCCTCTAAAATGTGTGAAAGTGCAATCAATGTACAGCGATACTTGTTATATTTTACATGCAGTTTACTTTCCAGACACCAGTTTCACTAGCTGGTGTATTATGAGGTGTGAATACGCAAAGAACTCTTTGTCATGAAACAATTGTTTGTCAGCTCTTCTTGATCAAATAACACGTTAAAGCGTTATAATGGCATATTATATTATACCATGATTGGTTCTGTAAAGATAGACACACTGTATGTGATCTTTTCTTTCCTGTTTTTATTTTATTTTCCACTTTTCTTTGACAATAAAAACATGTTTTACCTCATCTTGTTGTTTAAATGATATGTTTGATTTATTATTAATCGTTTTACTCGGTTTTCCTCTGACTATCATTTATCATCAACAATCACATGGATTACCAAGAGATTTAAAAAAAAACATTTGTGATCCCCAGAGGATGAACCTTACTGATTTAGGGGATCCTATGAGCCTTCATGTAGAACCACCATCCACTTTTAATGTATTCACTGAAACATCTCAACATCTACTGAATGGTTTACAGAGAAAGATTATTTTTTTGTTTTTCTCAATTATTGGATAATTTTCCATGAAATGTTTTAGACATTCCTGTTCCCTGGAGGATACATCTTACTGACTTTTCATGGAGTAACTTTATCATATATTCAATAAAATATCTCTTACTCTATGTAAGTATGAATCCTACTAAATACTGACTTCAGATAATGTCTGACTTGCTCTAACATACTTTTTTCGATAAAATATCTACTTGATGGATAAGTAAACGTTTATTTTTTATATTTCTGTTCCCCAGAGGTTCAGTCCTTCTGACTTTGATTATCATCTGACTTTTCTTATAATGCTAATTATGAATTTGATATTTGTGACTGGAGTAAAATACAGGACCACGAAATGTTGTAAAAACGTTCTTGATCCCCAGAGACGAGACGGTAACGACTTTGGTGATTTTATATTCACATACATGCTTGTTCCCCAGAGGATGGATCGATCATAATAAGATCTAAATGGTTTGTATTTTATTGAAAAAATCCCAACAACTGTTGGATGGATTGCTATGAAATGTAGTTGAGATATTCATGTTTCCCAGATGATAAAGTCAAATAACGTTCAAGATTCTTTGACTTTACTTGTTTATCTGTTTAGGGAAATGTCTATTTTTTAACGTGATAGATTGGTCAAACTTTTGTAGCGATCCCAGAGGATGTTATTTAACTTTTCTCCATCATTAGATTTGGTATGAATTTTGCATGAACATTCATGTTCCCCACAAGTTAAATTGAATCTAATGACATCATCAGGTAAACATAAAATGTTTGCAATACTTTGGTGTATGATCGTATACCTGCAGAACTAATGACAATCCCTTGTCTTAGCCATGTTTACTGATGTACCAGTGAGCATTTTACCCACTGTACATCAGCATGTTGACTTTATCATTGTGAGCTGCTTGTATGGTTGTAGACTTGTTTTCTTCTGCTTTTATCCTCCCCCTCCAGCCTCCCTTTGCTTTAGTGTGCCTGTACGTGAGATTTACGCTGGTCTTTTCCTGCTCATCTCTTTCGGGCCCTTGCTGTGATCAGACAGTGGATGGGTAATAGTAGCAGGGGGTGGCTGGGTTTCTCTTTCAGGTCTTTGTCTGTGCTCAGTCAGACTCTTGTTCACTTAGATCTGTGGTCCTTCTTTGGGTTGGTGTGGGGGGTCTAACGGGGACAAGTGTCCCACGGCCCCATATATCACCGCCTGTCTGCCCCGCTGTAGACCACACCATCTCTCTCTGACCCCGCTGAAGATTAGCAAGGTGGCTCGCGTTCAGAGAGTCAAACGAATAGCGGCCAGTAATCAAATGCAAATACACAGAATATAAGAAGCCTGTCCCCCCCCCCCCGGAGGTCGTGAACAGACAGGCTCTCTGACTGTCACTAAGCTCGTCTCTCTTTGATGAGGCAATGACGACTGAGAATAAAGTGCTGTAACGCTACACCTCTGTATGATGGACACCCAACACGCTGCTGGAAGAGCAGGATCCTGCATGTTCATGCCCAAGCCCAAGCGCTTTTTTCCTGGAAAGGAGAGCTGACGTTTCCCCTTCCTCCCCCCTGGACAGCTATTACCTGCTGGGCCTAGCGCTCCAGCTGGACTGCAGGGCTCATAATTATAATGTGGCAGGCTGGTTAGATGAGAGGCCCAAGGTAACCCGATGCAGGTATTATTCCCTGGCCTCGCTGATGGCTGCAGGTAAGAAGAGCCTCCTGGTGAAATGCTAACCCTTAGCGCTTGTTCCAACCCAGAAACGCTGCAAACTGAAAGTGCTAAACGCCCACACCAGGGAAGATGGTCAGGTTCAGCCTAAAAGAGGCAAGAAGATACTAATAGTTTGCCCTCTTGTATCCCTATTTCGTAATTTGTTTGATTTTCTATGCCACATATGCACAGTTTTTACCCTAAAATGGATTGATATAACAACTTTATTTGAAGCGTTTGTTTTAACTAGGACGTAAAAGACGTTTGCCATAAATCATCTGGTATGTGCGGTAAGTAAATAGATGAAAATGTTCACAATTCCTCAGTTAGGTGTTCACATGGCTTTACATGGCAAATGACAATGAATATTCCACTAATATTTACTTATAAATGCAGCCATGCATTCTTCAATTACACTTCACAAAACTACATTATATTACATTACACTACAGTTACTGTAATATGTCCCCTTGTCATAGTTCCGAATTAAAATAGGATATGAATAATAAATGTTTAAGTTTTAGCACTGTGCTCCTATGACCATGCAAACACAGCCTACTTTATCACTCCTTCAACCCCCTTCTAGAGAAGATAGGCTGTGTGTTAATAGAGCATATTCAGAAACCCGTTGATATCCGTGGTTTTGCTAATGTTTGCTAAAGTAAGTTTGTTTCTCATTTTTCTTTCTTTAAACGTGCTTCTCAACCCAAGGTTTGCAAACTGTTGGCCAGTTTGTTTTGTATCCAACATACAGAGCTGACCCTAAACAGGCAAGAGGCTGTGTGTTGCAAACTCAAATAAAAACCATGATTGAGATATACTGTACAGTATATTGTGAATGTGATGTAAACATGTCCAAAGAATGCTCCAAAAAACAGAATAATATCGGCATTTCTTTTTCAGATTAAGCTACATAAAGAAGAAATATGGAATAATCCCAAATAATCCATGACCCATATCAAATTTTGAATATTTCCCCATTTGGTCTTTAAGTGGAATGTCTATGTGCATGTTAATATAGTTATTGTTAGCATGTGAGTCACAGAGTGAAGGAGAGAGAGAATAGCATATTGTGTTAAAGTCCAGACAGATGATTCAAAGACACTGGCACTGGGAGGTCTGAAACTGATGAAAATATCATTTCTCAGTAGTCTGGACCTGTCTGTTTCCGTTGCCCCACGACTTGACTGGTATTCCTGTGGAGGAAGTCTTAGAAAAGAAAGTAATGTTTGTGAGCCCTTGAGAGATGAAGCTTATCTGCAGGATCTTTCAGAAAAAAACAAGATGTGGAAAAAGTGGATGGAGAGGAGCGGGTATACATCTTTTTTATCACACAGCTAATGAAAGACCTGTTTCCTGGGTAACTGCTGGTGCTATTGTCATGTAGGGCTGGGGTAGGGAGGGGGTTGTCTTACGGAGGCTGTGAGGTTGATTAGGGCTGTGGAGGGATGGTGGAGAAAGAGGGCCTGCAAGGAGCCCCAGCTTTATTACAGAGCTGTTTTTTTTTTTTAAAGTTCGCTTACCTTACCAAAGTGAGGCTCCACTGGCCCCCTTCTGTCAGTTTTTTCTTCAGCATGATAGCTTCACTTTATTTATACATCACTTTACACTTAACACAGTTCACATAGAGTGCTTTACAGAACAAAAGAGAAAAAAAACGAGAAAAGAGAAAGCAAAAATAAAGAAAGAAATAGTGTCAATGGAGGATTTAACACAAATACCAACTAGTTAGGTGACATGGGGAAGCAGTTTGGGATTATGGGAGTTCATCATTGCAGTCAGCTTTTTAAAGCAGTTTTAAGATGCAACGTGTTTCTCCCTTGTTTCTCTGAAAACTAAAGATTCAGACATCCAATGACTAAAATCCTTCATCCGTTAATATAGTGGTATAGTTATAGCTATTACTGTAACAGGTTATTTTAAAATTGTTGTATATTACTTTTACTGAAGTAAAGGATCTAAATATTTCTCCAGGTAGATGGGAATGTCATCAGTATAACAGTAACAAAAGAGGTTGTGTTTTGTGACCATTAAAGAGCATCTAAATAAAGAAAGGGAGAGGACCCAGTATAGAACCTTGTGGGACTCCATAGACTAGAAATATGACGAAAACCAACTTTTTGTTTTGGGAATATTTTCAGAAGGTCTAATCTGGCCCCAAAAGGAAGGTAAATAGACACATTTCCAGTCATAATAAAGGTGGACAACAGTTTGTGTTTCTTTGGAGGTGAAAATGCATCTTATCTCATCATGAAAACTCAACATCATAAAATACATCTGAGTAGCTCTTAAGTTTTATAGTTTTTTTCTGTTTGGTGGGTTCAACAGGTTTCAATACACTTAAAAGATCCTATCAACCGGTTGATTTAAACATTAACTTTTCATTACATTTTCCCTCCTGCATTTACAGACACTTTCTTTGGTTTTGTGGTTGCATTCATCATGGCGATTCATAATTTTATTTGGCTTAATTGTGTCTCTGTTTATAAGAATTTGCCTGCTTTAGGCAATGGCATATTTTTATAAACAAAGCCATTTTTGTTAAAATTCTTACCTATTTATCTTCTCTTTTGAAATGTGGACTGTACAATCTCCATTCACAGGACGTTTTGCGTTTTGTTGTTCCCAAACTAAGAACAACATTTGAAAAGAAAGATTTAAAAATTTCCTAAATGCTTAACAAATATGATTGATACAATACATCTTCATGCCAAAGTCTATTAAAATGCAGTAAAACATGACAGTTGTCTATAGAACACATGAATATCCTGTCAGTGCCATATGTGTGATGAGTTCGGGGTGTCTGGGTCACGACAGAGATTCGTAGATCATTGTATGCGGGATCTTCAGGGTGATGGTGGGTGTATGTTTGGGTTGTGTGTGTCTGCATGTTTGCCTGTGTGTGTGTTTGTGTGTGTCCTCTGTTGCAGTGCAGGCTGATGCCTTCTTTGTCAGGAAGACACAGGCCAAGGGGTAATCCGACATCCATCACAGGCTTAGCGAGCAATACAAACTCGGTGTAACAACATGGAGACAATACCCAGGGAAACAGTGGGAGGGCCTCTTCATTCATTACACCAGGCGGGGGGACGCTCTTTTGTAGGTGTTTCAGGATGAGAGCGGCATGACAAAGCCTGTTCTGGAGTGACCAGTAAACTTCCACAGAGAGCAGGGAAGGAGAGTTCAGCATGCCCCTTGTCCACTAAAATTGGACAATACAGTTTTATCAGATCGTAATTTCTCAAGTCATTTTGAAAGTTTATCACTATACTCGGGACGTATTTAAAGAGCGACATAGTAGACAGGAATGGATCGAACTAACAGGAGACTAACACAGGAGACCACTGAATCTGAAATCATTTTCTGAGTTTCCTTTCACTTGTCGAACACAACAAGTATCATTTGACACTTTCTCTTACAAGAAATACTCTGTTTGGTTTAGGCGAGGGGGGGCGCATGCGTAGAGCAAGCAGGAAGCATGCCATGACGGGGGTACCACCGCCTTCCCGTAGCTCGTTGGCAATTTGTTTGTTTGTGACAAGTTGAGAATGGAAACGGGGGTTTTAAGTGGTGCAAATCCTAAATAACAGGACATGACACCAACAGGCGTTAAAGTAGCATGCTTTTTTGTTTGAAACACAATATGACAATTTGTATTGTAACTTTACAGATAATGAAAATTCCAGACCGTTTCTAAACCTAAAAAAGTTTGGAATATTATTATAATTCATCGTTTATTTTTGGTCAATATGGAGGCGGATGTTAATGACCTATTGTTGAAAAGGATTACTCTTCTCAATGTTTTTTTTGATAAGTCAACTACTGACCCTGCGATACATTTTTGGTCAGTAAAAGGAAAGGAATTGTTTTTTCTTTTTAGGTTACTGTTGCTTGTTTATTGTAATTTGACCTCTTTGACCCCGAGTGTTTGCATGTGAGCTATGCAAGCAGAGGGAAGGACAACAGACTCATGCTTAAGATGGTCAAAAGGTCTAAATATGTGATAGCAAAAAATAAATTGTGTAGTATTTTAATTTTCTTTGGATTATTTATAACCAGTAATAAGTCGATTTAGAATTGAACTTTTTCGAATTCTAATATTTCATCAGAATTTCAATGTCAATTTGTTCTTTTTTGAACTACTTTTCATGAATAGCTTACATAAGTAGGTACGTGAGTAAGATTCATAAAGCATCTTTTAAAACAAAGTACGAAGCACCTATACATGAAGTGCATCAACGCTACTTCTGTTAGTAGTATATCAACTTCATATACATATACGTATATAAACATATTTGAGAGACAATGGAGCCACTTGTGTAGCAGCTCACCCTTGAGAAACTTCAACTAAAACTTGAATGTCGTTAAAGTTGCTTTTAATATGTCAGATGTTTTTCCTGCTTGTTGTTGTCGTCTGCAGTGTTTTGCTCCCCAGGTAACTTAAAGGTTAGTGACTCACTGCAGGGACAGAACAATGTGGTCTAAACACTCGAGTCAGTTACCAAACATACTCTCAGCTTACACTGCGACGTCAGCGACATTTCACACCAGATATGTGCATTGTGTTTTAGATGCTTCTCATGCGATGACAAGGCAATGACATGGCTCTTTAAAATCTCAATCCACATATATTAGAGTAACATACTGTATATTGATGGTCTATATATAAGGTGACATTCTGACACTGACAGCCACATGGTGCTGCTGGGAGTAGTGATGTGCAAAAGAAGAACAAACACATTTTTGTTTTTACGAAATCACGTAATCAACCGGGTAGTAGGCATGTGCAACAAACTCTTTTCACAGTATCAATTTAAGTTGGTTCATGTCAATTAATCAAGCCTTTAGAATTTATTGAGCCTTATTTTGTCATGAAATGGCGTCAGTTAATCCTTGGTCTGTTATAGTACACGCGTTCGTGCTCCCTTAAAACTTCTCTTATACAATAACAGTCATCATGAATACATTTAAATAATAAAATTCATCAGTATGCTTTATTTAGCATCCCATTTATAGGTAGGGTAATCAATACGCTGCCACATAGATGTCACTGAATAATGATCTAAAGGGTGTTTGTGCTGCATTCAAGTGGTGTTGGAAAAATGTATTCCATATCTTGGCTCATCTGATCCATGAGACCTTTGCTGTCACATACATACTTTAAATGTGACTGTGGCTGTGAGGGAGTGCGGTCGTCTTTCAACCAGAAGGTTGTGGGTTCGATCCCAGCCCATGCAGTCAACATGTCGATGTATCCTTGGGCAAGATACTTAACCCTGAGTTGCTCCCGATGGCATGGCCAACGGTGTGTGAATGTGTGTGAATGTTAGGTCCTAGAGTAAGGTACACTGCTCTGTGTGAATGGGTGAATGACATGTAGTATGTAAAGTGCTTTGAGGGGTCTTAAAGACTGGATAAAGTCCTATATAAGTACAGTCCATTCACCATTTAAACCTGTTGTATTTACACTAAAAGAGCAATTTATTACAGCACTTCTTCTTTGTAGCGTTCATTTTGTTTCCTCATTATGACTTACAGCTCATGAAACTTCCCAACCCCTGCAATGGGACTATCTGAGGAGAATATTCTCAGTAGTAGCCAGTACAGCAAATAAGATAGGATTGGAGAAAGTCGGTACATGCTGGACACTAAAAACAATTGTTTAAAAAAAATGTGTTCAAAAAGATTTAATTGAAAAATATGCGTTTGTTCATTCTTGCACATCACTAACAGAAAAGGTCACCTGACACCTGCGTGTGCTGCTCCAAAGAGGCGGGATGCTGATGCAAAAGGAGGGAATCCACTGAACAAACAAACCTAAACAGAGCTGTGCATGCAGCCGGGTGCGGTGGTGGTAGTGGTGGTGGTGGGGGGGGGGGAGGCTGATCCCCTGTGTGCGTTCTTGGCGGCCACAGTTTGACCTTGGCGTCCGGGCATGCCCAGGCCTGCCTCTGAATGCTGTGGGGCCGGGGGGCCTCACCCAGCCGCCTGCTGCAGGACTTGGACCGGCTCAATGAGAAAAGGAAAAATACCTCTGCGTCTCTTTAATCATTCCTTTCTTTTTCTGTTTTTCAACACCCATCAGCTTGGCCCAGAGCATAAGCATTTAGCACAGAGGATACTCTCTGCGCTAACTCCTTCCCAAACTTTCATTTGATTTCTTTATGTCTTTGTTTATTCCAACTGCTGCTTTACATATCTTAGACTCTCCCCTCAATAGGTGAGCTGCCGGGGCGACGCCGGCCACAAAAGGCGCCCTGCAGGCACGCCCAGTCAGACCTGGTGCGGGGCCCGGACCCCCGCACTGCTCGGCACGGCCCTCACACCCCCAGCAAAGACTCTGTTGTGTTTCAGTGCGTCAGCAGAATGAGCTGATGGGAGTGGACGTGGGAGAGGCGGCTTCCAGGAAGATTCCATTTCCCACAAACAGCTCACAGTCGGGATGTTTTAACATTTAAATGTTAGTTTTTGTTTCTTTGCCCACTTGTGTAATGTTCGTAGAATCCATGTTTGTATTTTAGAGTTATATTGTGTGCTCCAACTTGTTTCTTTATAATTTATATTGTGTATCCTATAGAAACTATTTCTAATGTTGATATGTATGTATTTACTATACATTTTTAACTTTATTTGTTACTCTTGTATAAGGTCAAATGTGCTGCTGCTGCTGCTGTAACAGAAGAATTTCCCAAATTCAATAAAGTCCATCCGTCCATCCGTCTTTCTGCCCTGCTCTTTAACAACCTGCTCTTTTCTCTCCCTGCTATCAGTGTGCTGCAGCAGGAGTGTTAAATGGCAGCTTTTGATTTCATATGGAGCCGTGTTTTATCACCGCTCCAGCTTCTGTTTGAGGAGCCCTCCCTCGTCCTCGACTGCATTTCACCTATCCAGGAAAAAAACCCTGACTTGACATTATATTCTTTGTTGTGTGTTGCTATTATGATATCTCAGAATGTATTTTGTTGTCCGTTAATGTGAGTAACAGACTCCATAGGTGATCCTAATAAATGTTTCTACAAAAAATGTAATAGCCATCATTTTTGGTGTTCAAAATCTGTGAAAGAAAAACATAGTTTGCTCACTATAAAGGGGCCTTAGTAGCCAGTAAAGTCCTGCAAATTAAAAGGCTATGACATTTGCATTTTGCTCGCAGGCAGTTTTGTTCGACATTTCCCTGATCTTTTCCCGAAATCAGGATAAAAAACCACGCCAGAGATTTAATATGTGATCTAATAACCTGTTTACTTGAGGAATGATTGACTTGACTTGAAGCTGACAGAAGGTTTTAACTTTTAACACAAGGAGACCGTGGCTATTGTTATTTATGTAAAATGCCAGTTATGGCTTTACCTTTGCGATACAAGTGAACAGGGTGAAATGTCTAGATATACACATTGTTCACATGTTAGAGTGAACGTTTTTTACCTCGGGGATTTTGGATATCTCTTTGTAATCAGGCTCTAAGTGATATGTGAACAAACCCCTCTGTAAAAAGCTTCAGAATATAGATTGGAATGAAACTGTTGCTGTATGTAAGTGCTACTGAAGTGGAGATTTGCTGAGAGAGAGAAAAAACTAATTGGAGAAAACGGCCTTTAAAGATATGTATTGTAATATTTGTTTAAAAGATGTAACCTAAAGAGGTCATCACAAAACTTCCCCAGATGACTACTAACATTAAGACACTTGTTTTTTGTATTACAAGTTTTCTGAAATGTGATGTTTAAATATGCATATGAGGCTTTATCTTAATAAATGTGGGCTTATCTGCCTACCTTTTCAGGACAGAAAGGTGAGCATTGGATAAAGCTAGGTTCCAAACTCTTCTGCAAACATGGCATCATCTCGCGCTAACTCTTGTTGAAATTATCTACGACCCAAACAGCATAAGTTATAAAAATGAACACCTGAATGTGTGTTTTAGATGTTTCCTTTACCCTGCATGTAGGAGGCTGTGGCTCAGTGGATAGTGTGCTGGACTTCAAATCAGGGGATAGCAAGTTCGAGTCCCACTGCAGTCAGCATGTCGTTGTGTCCCTGGGCAAGACACTTCACCCCAAATTGCTCCTGTGGGGATTGTCCACAGTACTGAGTATGTAATGTTGCAGCCTGCTGGTTGTTATAAAGTTAATGGCTGAGCAGCATGTATGACGCCTTCCCCCCTCTGTTCCTCGCAGCATCACTCCTGTTGTCTTTACAGCTGGGTGAGTCAGGTGGGAGGAGGAGGTGTTTGTGTGGGTTGATCTTTACACCCCCCGCCAGGGATCAGACAAACACTTATTAACTGAGAGGAATGCAAACAGGCCTGAGCTGCTGAGGGTGGAGGGGTGATGGGGGGAGGATGTGAGGTGAAGAAAGGGAAAGGGGAAGAAGGAGATACTCCCCCCCCTCCTCTATCCTCTTCCCCCTTTACTTCTTGTAAACTCCCCTTCCAGGAGATCCAGAGCTTTCTAGAACAATAATACACGGAGACCTTATGCTGCTGCAGACTGAACATGAAGTCACATCAAGTTTAATTATCTGACTAATAAACATTAATTACTTGGATTTTTATGATGAAGACAATTCAAATAAATATAAATAAATAAAATAAATTACATTTAATGAAATAAAATCGAGATAAAATAAGATTAGATTAAGATACAATTAAAAAAGAAAAGAAATATCATAAAACATAACATTTAAATTTAAATAAAATCAAATGAGATTAACATTAAATACAATTACAAGATTATAAAATAAGATTAAGAGATAAAATAAAAGTATTATTATTACACAACTAAAAAAAGGAAAATAAATAATACAAATAATTAATACTATTTAAAGGTACATTTAAACTAATGATCAATTAATCAAGTGTCAACCACCAGCAAAAAGTTGTTGGCAACAATTGTTTTTAATAATTAGTGAATCATTTAAATGTTTTCCTGCTTGACTTTGTCTCATGTAATCATTTCACTGATTATCAAACAAGACCATTTTAGGCCCTTTTAGTATTATGGAAACTGTCTGTGCTGTGGTTCTCAGACATCTAAACCAGGAGGAGGACGTGGATGAGAGGAGCGGGGGGGGGGGCTGCAGGGGAGGAGGGCCGCTGGTCATTGAGGACAAACGACAACAGATTGAGCAGATTAGTGAGTGTGAAGCCGCTTCACTGGGGCTTTGTCTGCTAATGGATTTCACTTTTATTTCCAGCCCTCCACGTCTGTTTGCAAACAATCCAAACCCGTCAGATCTCACAGGATGTGACGGTGTCGCTGAGGAGGAGAAGTGGAGATCATCTGGATGACTTTGACCTCAAATGTCCACATCTAAACTTTAGATTACTTTAACTATATAAAGTTATATATATATATATTATTTTTTATATTTGGTTCCTATTTGTGTTATTATTTATATGTAGATACTTTCTTCATTTTCAATTTTTTGTATTTCAATATTTCCATTTTTTGTAGGTCTTACACCTGTTTGTGTTTTTTTTCTCTTTTTGTGTGTCTTTTTGTTTCCCTTTTTTGTTATTTAGCATCTTTTTTTGAAACATTCAGTGTCTCTTCTTGGTTTTCCTAATTCACATTTTGGTGGTTTTGTGTGTCTTTGTGATCATATTATGTGTTTTTGGTATATTTAGTTTTGGTCTATTTGTGATCATTTTGTGTCTATTTGTAACTTCCAACTAGGACATTTTAGCAGTTACCTCAAACAGGGTCTCTCACCTGTTGGGCCCCTGAGTACGGTGGCAGACAGGTGCAAGCACGCACCAAATATGTGCCAAAACACATGCAAATGAAGAAACATCATCACCAACTTGGAAACAAATGCAAGGGTTCTTGCTAAAAGTGCTGCATAAAAGAAATACTGCAAATACAAATCTCTTTTGTTTATGCGGTGCTTTTAGTAAATGCTGCGCATGTTTTGTCAAGTTAGTGAATGTTTTCTAAATGCTTTGCATGTGTTGTGAAGTTGGTGAAGATGTTTCTTCATTTGCATTAGTTTTGGCACAATTGTGTCAAACTGTGAAACTGCAGCGTGTTTCTCCTAATGTAAGTGTTTTGGCCCGTTTAAAAGCGGCTGCACCTGTTGGCCACCGTACCGCAGGATGGGGCCAATAGGCCCGTTTATTATCTTGTCCAAACCTTGTCTCTAAAATGTCAGGAAATGTGAGCTGAAAACAAATATTTGAATCTCAAAAATGTTCAGTATAAAATCATATAAGACGAACACAGAAGAAACTCATATTGTTGTTTGTGTTCAAACTCCAAATGTGAGCAGTGTCACCTTTCACCATGACCTTGCCAGCAATCGTCCCCTCTCTGTCCTCAGCAATTGTTTTGCAAGTCGACATTTCCCGTTAAACAAACGCATTTTCCTGTGTCATTGACCATTTCTTGGGAGTGGGAAGAGTGGGGAGAGGGCAATTTTGTGCTGGCCTAGGTTCCCCTAGGCCTGGGCGTAACAAGAAGCACTCCGCCGCCCCTAAACCTAGCACACAAACGGCTGCTTATTCAGGGCCTGAGAAAACTGGCGGATTAAGGAGTCGGGATGCTGAAAGGCCACTGCGCAGACCCCAGACTCTGAGCTAAGCGGCCGTGAATGAGATGTGGAGACTCCAAAACAAAGCTACTGTGTCACTGAGGGGAACACTGACGTCACGGCCCACAAAAGAGGGGGACACGGAGACCGTAAAATATATTACACCAGTCCTGGTTCTCCTCGCAAATACTCACCGGCCAAGAATCCTCTTTATGTCCATGCAGAGACGCTTTGAGGAGATCTTTCTGATCCATACTGGGGGAAATATATTCTGTCCTTCTCTTCCAGTGTTTTAAAGTAATAAAGTACATGTACTCAAGGTCTCTACTTAAAGACACATTTAAGGTACTTGTACCTTCTTGAGTCTTTCCTCTTTATGCTACCTGATATCAGTGGTTATAAAGAAGAGGGAAATTCGAGCTACATGGTTCATAATGTAGCAGAAGACAGGAAACATATCATGGCCCTTAACCCTTTAGTGTTTTAAGATAATCAACATTTCTGAAGTAACAAGTATTTGGCAGAAAGGAAGTCAGAGTAAAGACCTCAGAGCTGGAGTGATCCACTTTCTTAGTGTTAGTGAGGACTCTAGACTATAGATCAGCTGCAGCAGCATTATTGTAATATTACTTGTATATGTATTTACTTATATATGTGAGTTCTCCATAGCTGCTCGCACCTCATGGGTGGCCGGGTTTGGCCAGGGGACGCAGGCCTGCGGACCCTCGTAGTGGTCTCCATGGGGATGAGCAGGCCTTTGGGAGGTATCCGGCTTACTGGAAACTTAGTTTATTGTTGACTTTCAGGAATGGGGAGGGGGTTGCTGCAAGGGGGGGGGGGGGGTTAGGGCTGCAGACAGAGGTTGGTGCAGCTACTTCCTGGTAGAGTGAAGATATCCTGCAGAGGTTTAACTTCATTGTCCTGCTAACCTCAAGTCAGGTGGGACGATAAGTGGTCATGCACCTGCACTGTGTGCAAATGTACAGTGTGGCAGCAGTACTTTACTGAGATCAAAGGACAAATACTTTGATGTAGAAATACTTTATTACTGACTGCAAGATATACTGTATACTGTTTATTTCTGCCAACTAGTTCACTTACTTTTATGATGCTGCTACTTCATTTAACCATGCTTCTGAATTTACTATATGTATTTAATGTGTAAGCCTTTGCTGTTTTAACACTGTACATTTCCCTGCTGTTGGGCGAGCAAAGGATTTCTTTATTAAAAGTATAAAAAGATGACTGTAAAAGTGCTTAATTACAAGTACAAGCTGCAGTCAAAGCTTCATGAGTCACACTGTGCTGCAAAGATTAGTAGATTCACAGAAAAGAAAGCTCTTCTTCAATCGTTTAAGTAACTCATGCAGGACTGCCTTTAATTGTTATATATTTGCTGCTCTTTTTTCATATTAAAGCAAATATCTTTGGGTTTTGGACCAAAAAATAAGACATTTAAAAGCATCCCCTTGGGCTTTAAGTTACTGGGGTAGACTTTTATTTACTTTTTTCTAACATTTTGTACACCAAATGATACATCTATGACACAATCTGTAGGTAAATCAATAATGAAAACAGTCGTTAGTAGCAGCCAAAATAACAAGTTAAAGTCCTTTTTAAGATTCCACACAAGTAAAGGTAGAGAAAGATTATCAGTAATGTATCAAAGCCGAACGTGTTTAACCTGCAGAGAATTGGCTTTCCATAAAGGATGTAATCAGAACAAAACAACATTTTAGACTTTAAGATATGAATAACAGAGGTAGCTATAGACATACATGCTGCTGCTTCAAAAGCATCATGTACTAATGCTAGAGATAGCTATATAGACGTATGCTGCTGCTTCAAAAGCATCATGTACTAATGCATATAAATATACAGAACTCATGGCACTGACAAAGGGTTTTAGAAGAGAAGTCAAGAGAGGTTTCTGTATTTGGGGAAATAACTAGTGTTGTGTTTGAGCTCCATCTAGTGTCTACGTGTGCCTTTCGTTTCTGAGCACACACACACACACACACACACACACACACACACACACACACACACACACACACACACACACACACTGCATAGCTATTCCTTTGTGTGAATACAGTTAATATCATTTTGCATATTAATTTATTTTTGCAGTAATTTCTCAAATGTATTTTGAAAAATATCAAACTTGTGGTTTTAAATGAAGGAATGCCACAATATAACTGCATTAATGTATTTGTACTGAAGTATAGTGTCAGAATACAGTATTCAGCAGGATTCAAATGATCAAACTCCAGGGGCAGTTTTTTGATCAGCTGACCTGCAGCTCCGTTTCGTCACATGACATCCGTTTCCCCTGTTTCTATTCCACAGAATCAGCTGAAAACGCTCCTGGCTGGGGCAGGTACCTACTCTAGATAAGTACTTTAACACTGTAAAACAACAGTTCGCTTAAGTTTTGCCTGCTAAAGTCAAAATATCTGAAGGGAAATACGGAATGTACTGTCAACGAACTCGGTTATAAAATATGGGGTTTTAACGTAGCTATCTCCTGTATTTGTGTGGAAGCAGAGCGACGGTGTGGCGGTAGAAGAAGTTTATATTTGACTGGAGGACGTGTTGAATTAAACATTTAGTGTATGCCGAGTTGACTACTGGACTCTTCCAAGTGTTGACATTTTACGTCTTTGTCTCTCAAGGTATGTAAAGTAGGTCAGAGCTATCAAAAGCTTTAATTGAATTTTTTGCATGGAGTTTGGTGTTGTGCATTTCCACCCAGAGAACCAGAGCCAGAGTTATTGTAGCAACAAGAAGACCAGAGGTCAAAGTCAAGTGCTGCACCTACACTGATAAGATTTTAGATATGATTTAATACTGGTGCATCATCAGATAAAGTGATTGAGACATGTCTTTCAGATGGTAATTATCAAAAGGGTTACAAGTCAACACACACTTTAAAAAAGGCATTTGTTAAATTATCTAAAAAATGTGGATTAATTGGCAGCAACCACTATTTAAGGTGCAGGGGTTTAGGTTATGTCCTGAAATTAATATAACTGTTAGTTGCAGCCCTAATTTCCATGTTTGTTTTTTAAGGTGGGATCTTTGGGAACTTTGATTTTCAAATGTGTTGTTGTCATTAAGTGTTAAATTTATCACATTATGCACCCCAAGAGGAGTGTTTGATTTATTCTGCTGTGTTTCTCAGTCAGGGGAAGCTTATCCCCTCCACTCATAAAATGCCATCCAACAAATCAGTGTCCGACGCTCCCATCACTCAGTTCATCAACTGCAGGATATTGAGAGACCACTGTCTGCAGAGGTAAACACACACACACGTACGTACGTACACACACACACACACACACACACACACACGTACACACACACACGTACACACACACACATGTACACACACACGTACACACACACTACACTAAACTATTATAAATGATGTTTCTGATTTATTATTACTGCTGCATTATGTTGCATTTTAGTTTAATCTGCAGCAATATAATCTATAGGATCATCATATTCTTGTAGCGTTTTCACTGTCCAATGAGAACCACATATCTCTAGAAACTCAACTATTCTTGGGTTTTGTGACGATACATATTCCAGCTGATCCAAGAGTTCTTTTAAAGACAATATTTAGTCTAAGAGGAGGGGAAATGTTCTTCATAAAGGAACGCTACATCCTGATGTTTTCTTACTGTACATGTATCTTACCTGCTCTACATAAGCTATATAAAAACTGTAATCTATAAATCTAATGGAGTAAAAAGTACATGTTTTAAATGTATTTTAAAATGGAAATACTTTATTGAAGTGTGTGTGTGTGTGTGTGTGTGTGTGTGTGTGTGTGTGTGTGTGTGTGTGTGTGTGTGTGTTGTGTGTGTGTGTGTGTGTGTGTGTGTGTGTGTGTGTGTGTGTGTGTGTGTGTGTGTGTGTGTGTGTGTGTGTGTGTGTGTGTGTGTGTGTGTGTGTGTGTGTGTGCAGAGAGGACCTGTGGGTGCGTGACGGAAAGATTTTAGATCCAGAGAAACTTTTCTTCGATGAGCACGGTTACGCCGACAAGTGTGTGGACTGTGAAGGCAGCATCATCGCCCCGGGCTTCATAGACGTTCAGATCAATGGTAACCCCCCCCCACCCCCACCCTACTTTTATAATTTACTAATCATAAATCTATCGATCAAAAATCTATCAATTAGATTGATGATTCGAAAATTATAAAAGTAGGGTAGAAATGTGGAGATTATCCGGCTGAACAAAACGTGATCTGTCTCTGTGTGTCAACCACAGACCTTATTTCGAGCTATTTTCCAAAATCCTTTGGAGAAATTGCATTGGTTTTTGTCGAAGGAACCGGAAGTGGTAAAATGCTAACTTACTTCCGGGTTTTAGGACGCGTCCCTAGTGCACTCTATTCATCTGTGATTTAAAAAAAAAAAAGGTTAAACAAAAGTTCACAGAGAGATCGCAAATGTTTTTTTAATTTGGTCCCCTCACTAAAAACTGAACCTGCAACTCATTCTTAACTGCAAAAAAACACTCTGAAGCTTAATGAGCAAACCATGTGAATCTTCCTTTTGGAGATTATTCAGATGAAACATGTCATTTCCTCTGCAGGAGGATACGGGATCGATTTCTCTCAGGCCTGCGACGATGTCGGCAGCGGAGTTTCTTTAGTGGCCAAAAAGATCCTGGAGCATGGCGTGACGTCCTTCTGCCCCACGCTGGTCACCTCGCCCCCCCACGTCTACCACAAGGTAACTCTTATAACCAGCTTTAAATCTTTATTCCACATCAGGAACCAGAGGAGGGATAGCCAGTATAGGTCCTGCATTGTTTGTATATCAAGCACCAAACTATTTGCAATCAATAAGAATGAATTAATTTCACAATATTGATTACTGCAAAATCCAAATCGTAAGAGATGCTTAAAGGCGAAAATCACACCATAATTATTTTCAGATATTTTTTATTTTCATATATTTTATTTTTTATATATAAAGAATAAGAATATTTATACAAAAAGTATAATTCCCTACAATATTGTGGATCATATCACATTTGCAATATCAGACTAGATAATTTAATCAGATATCTTTACAAATCGTTAAGCTCTAGAATATGATGAGGTATAATAAGGGATATTGTTTTTTACCCTTAAAATTAAATGCCTCATGTTATTTATTTATAAACATATTAACATGTGCATTGTTTTGGATTTCCAATAAGGACTGAAATGCATTTGTATTTCTACAAAATAGAATCTTACTCAAAATGTGTTTCAGGTTTTGCCTCAGGTCAAAGTTCACGATGGAGGAGCGCATGGAGCTGGAGTTCTTGGTGAGTGTAATCTGACTGAATCATGTTAGAGGATTAGTCTGGATATATTCTGTATATTTATGTTGTGTTTTGTCTTCCCATGAAAACATAAAAACCAACTATTTGTTATGGCTTCTTAATATTGTCTTGCTTCCTGTCGGTGGCTCTGTTTAGCTTCATCAACAAAAAGGAGGAATTATTAAGATTTTCTTTATCTTTCTATTTTCTTCTTGAAATATTACTTATTTTTTTATAGTTTTTACATAAAAAGTATTTTAAAGCTTGAATTGCCCCCACAAAATGTCTGGTAACTTTTAGAATTATAAATATTTAATATAAAAGTAAATATAAAATAAATGTTTTCAAATAAATTCATTTAAAATTTTTAAATTATAATTGTCCTTTTCCACCTTGCTTGACTTTTTTCTCTAGTGAGTATTTGTGTCAAAAGGACAGTGTTTGTGGGATTGAGTTGAAATAAAACCACTCTAAATATTAAACCTTCCTTTCCCAAATGTTAGGACTTCTGAATCTTTGCTTTGTTCTACTTTTCTACTTATCTGCAAATGTAACAACATTTTTTCAAGAGAGTATTTGTGTCAGTAGGACAGTACCGAGATACATCAGGCTTTGATATACCCCAACATCGGCAGACATACCCTTTAAAATATTGTATTATCTGTATCTATCTTTTTATAAATATAATTGTATATTTCCTGTCTGCAGGATTTCACCTGGAGGGCCCGTTCATCAGCCTGGAGAAGAAAGGAGCTCACCCGGAGCAGTTTCTCAGGACCTTCAGTAGCGGCGGGTTCAGGGACCTGATGGAAACCTACGGCGGCCTGGACAGCGTTGCCATGGTGACACTGGCTCCGGAACTGGACGGCAGCCAATCGGTGATCAGGGATCTCTGCCAGAAGGGAATCACGGTGTCGTTAGGTGAGCAGCGTTTACTCACATCCAAAAACTCAAGGATAAATACTGCTTTGAGAAGGTGTGTTTTACACCTAAAATTACAAAAAACCTTATTATGTACATTTGAAAGAAACGGAGGGTACACTTGCAATACAACTAAAAAGTCACACAGCCAAAATTTAAAATGTAAATAAAAGCTACTCATGTCCTTAGGATGCACAAATGTAAACAAATAAAAAACACATGACGCAGTTTTGTTAGCTGCATTTAGCTCCTCTGGCTCTATTAACAGAATGCTTCTGCTCCTGCAGGTCACTCCGTGGCCAACATGTCTCAGGCGGAGGAGGCCGTTCAACACGGAGCCTCCTTCATCACCCACCTCTTCAATGCCATGCTGCCTGTGAGTCCAACAAATGACAAGTCATTATTTAAAGATAGTTTCTTGATAAAATAACTTACAGTATCTTTTTTTACATCCCAGTGGGGCGACTTTCCCTTTGTTTATGCTTTACTGTACTTTGTGAAGGTGTCACTTTGGGCTTTTTTTGATCTGTCATCTATGTCTAGTTGACCTGTGTAACCCCTTGAGTCAAATTAGTTGTGATATTAGGTTATTTACATAAACAATCATTTAATTTGTCACAGCCTTGCACATTTTTTTTTCTTTTAATACTTCTCCTTGATTAAACTATGACTGACGGAACATTTCAATACAGAACTCTCACTGTAAGAGAATATTTTTACAGTGTGGTATAAGTACTTTTATTGCATTAGAGTATCTGAGTACTTCCTTCACTCCTGATGTCATTGCTCACATGAATTCCTCCTGTCTGCTCTGCAGTTCCACCACAGGGACCCTGGTATCGTGGGTCTGCTGACCAGTGATCAGGTCCCTGCAGGCCGGACGGTTTACTACGGCATGATTGCTGACGGGATCCACACCAACCCTGCAGCGCTGAGGATCGCACACAGAGCCCACCCCTCGGGTCGGTGCAGTGAAGTTTTGTCTACTTCTCATCTCTTTTGGTCATTTTGCATGTCTTTGTGGTCTTGTTTTGTCTTGTCTGTTTTGTGTCTGTTTAAGTTAGTTGTACCTTTTACCTCTTTGTAGATATTGTTCTATTGTTTTTGGTTGTTTTGCATTTATTATGTATCTCTTTGTAGACAATGTGCATCTTTGGGCCTTTCTCATTTCTCTAATTCCCCTCCTCGACTCCCCTCCTCGACTCCTATCCTCGTGTCTTAGTCCCGCCCACAGGAGATGCGAGCGGAGGAGCCGAGGAGGGGAACCGAGGAGAGAGGAGGGGAAGCAGCAGGCGGTTAGAGAAATGAGAACTCCTCTCCTCTGAGCAGTCATTTTAAAGAGACGTCCATTAATGATGACAGGAGGCACAGCAGGACTCTCTCTGATGGACAGATGTGTTCATGACGACTTATATATTTACTTTTAATTCATCACAGTGCGGTATAATGAGACAATAACAGGCTACAGATGCAGACATACACACACATATAGGTATATATATATAAATATATACAATTTCAGAATCAAACAAGTATGAGAGCGTTCACAGCATAATAACGTAACACTATCAGAGACTGGATATATCCCCCCCCCCCTCTCTGGTCGCTACAATGAGGAAATGAAATTACGGGACAAAAGTTGTATTAAAAGTAAGCATAGGACACCAAACCAACTGAGACCTGTCTGTCCGCAGCATCTACACACACACACACACACACACACACACACACACACACTGTGCCACACGCAACTACACACTGTACAACACGCACCTACAGCTCCTAAAGCATATAATATATATCAGGCTATAGCCGTTGTGTATTTTATTATGTGAAGCACTAAATGGTTTTAGAACAATATCGACTCTTTGTTTGTAGATATCTACTCAACTAAAGCATACAAATAAAGAGAGTATATAGCCTGTTATACTGAGTGATATATATTATACACACTGCTCTGCTTTCTGCACGGACCTCACAGCTGTTCTCACTGTAAACATCGCGTCTGATGAAAGCAGTTAATAAAATAATATCCGGGGGATGCATGCAGAGCTGTCATTGGCTGAGATCAGTCCGGCCGTGCGTCACGACTCTTTTAAACATCACTGTTGCCGGAAATGCATCCGCGGAGGAGCCGTGGAGGAACCATCAGTGTATCCTTGGTTATAGCTCCTCCAGAGAGCCTCCTCGACGCTCGATGCTCGGTCCTCGGTCCTCGATGTGCATTTAGAGAAATGAGATGTCCTTCAACATGGCGCGCCGAAAACCATTTCCGGGTCACTACCGGAGGACCGAGGAGTCGAGGAGGGGAAATTAGAGAAATAAGAAAGGCCCTTTGTGTAGCCTTTTGTGTCTTTATTATTGTTGTTTCCTTATGGTTTGTGAAGCATCTCTTTCTGGTTGTTTTGCATTTTTTTGTTTTTGTTTCTATCAGTCAAAAAAGATTTGCCTCTGTATTTTGTGAGTTATTTTTGGTTTGTTGTGTCTCTTTGTGGACATTTTGCATTCTTTTGTGGAAGTTGTGAATCTTTTTGTGGTTGTTTTGTATCTTGTAGGTCATGCTGCAACTCTTTTTGCCCCTAACCTCTTTGGCCCAGTAGGCAGTAGAGAGATCATGGTTGTTGTTGTTGTTGTTGTTGGTGTGTTTGGTAGTAAGAGTTTGCCCTTGTCCTGACATCACCTCCCGTCCTCTTGTCTGTGTGTCCCCTCAGGTCTGGTGCTGGTGACGGATGCGATCACAGCTATGGGGCTCCCCCCTGGTCGTCACACTCTGGGTCAGCTGGTCATCGAGATCCAGGGTCTCCATGCCTACTTGGCAGGTCTCTACCTCCTATCTTGGTTTGAAAAATAAAATAACACATTTTCTTTTGGCAATGAAACCAACTATGAGGGATTTATAGAGGCCACACAAATGTATTATCAAATAAATACATGTTCTGAAATCTTTCTGTGTTCTAGGCACTAAGACACTCAGCGGCAGCATAGCCACGATGGATATGTGTGTGCGGCACTTTAAACACGCTTCAGGTGAGTTTTTATGCAACAAAATAAGAGATTACACATTTTGGAAAACCTATACACGATATCTCACCAAAAATGATTTGTCAGAACCAGAAATAAGGACAATTGATCACAAAATAACATTGAGGTTGGACAGGACATCTTCGTTCTATAGTATCAAAATTATTTTCGATATTCAATCAAGAATCCTGCAGGAACTTTTCGAGGAAATGGAAAAACCAATAACATGCTATTATCCAACAATAAATAAGACAATTTAAAAGAATAAATAGTTCAACAAACAAAATAATACCGATACTTGACGCATAACCTATACTACAGCTAACTTCTGGACAACATTTCAAGTAATACAAAAATAGAGAGACAAATTAAAGAGAAAAAAATTGATATATCTGCAAAAAGAATTCAATTGGGTAAAATGTATACCACTTTGGCATTAATACTGTATTAGAATATATATTTCAAGCTATATTTGTACGTACCTTAATTGTGCCACTCAGTGTTAAACACTTTTTACACAATTGTATCTTATTTTCAGAAACAATATTATTTCACTATTGTATATATTAGAATATTAATATGTTTACATATCTATTGTTGTTATATATTGCAGTACAGTCTGCATATTTTAATAAATTAATTATTTTTGATTTAATTGAAATGGAGCAACTGTAACAAAACACAATTTTCCCCAGGGATTAATATGTCTCACTGTTAAAAGATAACCAAATTGTTTGCAAACTTAACTAATCTTCTTTCAATTTCTTATACGCCCAGGCTGCAGTGTAGAGGAGGCTCTGGAAGCTGCCTCGCTGCATCCCGCTCAACTCCTGGGTCTCAGCCACAGGAAGGGAAACCTGGACTTTGGGTCGGACGCAGGTGAGGATTTACTGGAAGATGAATCATTCTCTCTGCAGCTGCAGACGGAAACGATAATCCATTTATTGTGTTTGCAGACCTGGTTTTGCTCGATGACACCCTCAATGTCAAAGCCACATTTATTTCTGGGGAGGAGGTTTGGAGAAAATGACCATAGAAGAAGAAGATGAAGAAGAAGAAGCTGGGACACCGTGGTGCCTTCAGGGAACGCTGTTAAACACACAACTACAATTCTGTTGAATGTTTTAGTTCATCAGAAAACATTGTTCTTTATCCTAGGCTGCTCTACACTAAAAACATGTCAGTTTTGACGTAAAGATCAGGCCATTAATATCCTTAAAAGGCCACTGTACAGAAGATAAACCTTTTTAAATATTGATAAATAGGACTTTTCTTAAAACCTCTAGATATAAAAATACAGAAGTTGTCTCTCCATATTTCATCCATTCAGAAATGTTATTCTGCGTGTGTTTGAGAGTAATCATTGCAGTTTTCTATTAAAACTTTTTTTATATTAAAGTATCTTTAATTCAAGTTTCAGCAATCAAACACTGACTCAGATTTGAAGTTTATTCTGACATTGAGATTTGATAAATGATATTGCTTCTGATGTAAAAGATACTTTTGTTTAGCCTGTTTATTTGAATCACATGTTTTACAGATGCGATTTTAAGGGATACATTTTGGTATTAAACTAAATAAATCAACTTTTAGTAAATGTTACTGTAACATGAATGTTCCTCAATAACATTTACTTGTGTTGTATTTATAGTTGTTCCAGGTGGATTTTTGACGTTTGGGTACATTACTATTTGTTTGCATGATTCAGCCTGTCTTTTTGTTGATTTTTTGACGTTCATATACTCTTAAAGTCATATGTAAGGGAAACAACTTTTAAAACAACAAGAAAAGGGCAAAATACAAATGTTTTAAATTCAAAAAAAGTTTTTTGTATTTGGTCGAATCTGATTGGTTCCCCTCGCCTGTCTACTTGTTGAACGTGAACGTTAAAAAGGCTTTCAAAATTGTAGACAAACAATTAACGGTTTATTTCTGCCACAAACCAGGAAAACTTAATCTATAACTCATGGGCGTAGGAAGCATCCTCAATGTGGGTGGGACAATTTGACAGGGGGTGTGGGCAGGTGGTGGACCTCACCTCCTCTAGGGGGGTCCGGGGGCATGCTCCCCCGGGAAGATAATTTTTTAAATGTCGAAGTTAAAAGCATCAATCTGCTGCACTTTGAGAGCAACATTAGGGACTAGATCTATGGATACATCTCTCACCACCCATATGAAACAGAACTGTAAACAGATTTACTTTTTCTTTCTGCATATTTTACAAATCACTCCCGTTTCAAACTGTATTTTTGTGTTACTGTCCTATAGTATGAGTTGGAATTATTTCATACCTGTTATTCTCTTGTTTTTTATAACTATAATGATCATATAAAGGTGTGCCTTGGAAATACTTGTTTACATAAATGATTACCAAACCGTTTGAGACCCACTAATTAGACTAAAGTGAACTATCTACCAGGGGTGTCAAACTCAAACAGTGGGCCAAAATAAAAAAATGGGTACTAGTCGAGGGCCGGACTGGTTCAATGTTTATTGCAAAACTTATTGAAATGAACTTATTGCACATATTAAACCTGGAACGAACAAAGCTTAAATGATTGCCTATAAAAACAACATTAAACATTAAATAATCAGCTGCATTCATTTCTTATGGCTCTGTGACGAAGGTAACTTCGTCACTGTGGATTGACGGCTTCGGCCTTGTAACATTGCACAGGAAGAATGTGAATATATATATATATGTAATTTATGCATCTATTTGTCACGATCTGTCTGTGTTTTAGTTTGTCTGTCTCGGTTTCCTGATTTAGTTTGAAAAGTGTTCCCCCTCCCGTTTTGTCTGTTGCTGGTGATTGTGTTCACCTGGTGCCCTGTGTTGTCTCCTCCCCCCTCACCTGTGTCTTATTGGCCTGATTAGTGTGTCTGTATTTAGGCTCTGATTTTCCCTGTCAGTAAAGAGGTAGTGTGTGTGAGATCCTGGTTGTTGGTGACTGTGTTCACATGATACAGCAATATTGAGGCTGTGTCATGCACCACAGCGATGAATAAATGCCCACACCGGGTTATATGTGAATTCTCTGCCTCCTTGCTTGGTCGGGCCGCTCAACGGTCAGTCTCACAGGCTCTATCTGCAGATTTTCTTATGGCTCTATCTGCAGCTTTTCCAGAGTCATTTCTTATGATTACATTTTTCCACAGGCCAACAACAGCTTAAAAAAAACAATTTCCCTCAAAGAAAAAACAAACATGCCCTGTGCAGAAGGAAACATCCATTGAAACTCAGTTTGCTGCTCTGTGATGCTAATTCAAGCCAGATACTTGGCATCTCATCTTGGGTGCAAGTTCATCAATGTTTGGGGTCAGGCTCTGAGCTGAGGAAATCCTCAGGGTTGAGTGAAGGTGTGCGTGCAATATACCGGGGGGCCAGATCTAATAGTAATTAGAAATTATCCTGCGGGCCGAAATTAAATCCACCAAGGGCCTGATTTGGTCCCCGGGCCTTGAGTTTGACACATGTGATCTAAACCCTCAGAGAGTCCTTTACCTCACTGAGCTGTAGTTATCAGCCTCTCAGTCTGACAGGAGAGGACTCTCCCTCCACCTCTTTAATAACAGCGCCTTATATCCGGGCGCTAGTGGAGCACGCTCGTGAACTGTTAGCGCCGGAGCCTCGCAGCGGGGAAACTGTGGCGCGCATAATTTTACAACTAAAGACACAGCTACACAAAAAACGCAGCATGTGCACAGCCAGGGGCGCGGGAAGGGGGTGCTGAGGGCGCTGCAGCACCCCCTAGCGGCAGGCAGGCGGTGCGGAGCTCCCCTGTCAGGAAATGTATTTTATTTTTATTTTATATATATGTATTTAATTTCATTGTGCCTGAGATTATATTTTATATTATATGTTATTATTCAAATGATAATTTAAAACTATATAATAAATCATTTTGCTTCAGGGAAGAAAAATAAAAAAGATGTGGAAAAAAAGTTTTTTGTTAGTTTTTAGTCGGCTACTTTTAACGTGACGCACAACAACACAAGTCACTGACATGGCGCAAAAACGTATCTCGGAATTTTTTCTCTCTAAAAACGCTAAATCTGCAAAATCATGTGCATAATCTGTATACTGGTCAATATCATGTTTGTGGTATTTTAATTATTATTTTAGGGTTATTGCTGCTGCAGCCGTGCATAATCTGTGTAATATGCAGTGGCAGCGCCAGGGTATGGCTGGGGTAGGCTACAGCCATACCAAGAAATGGCTTAGCCCCACCTTAGCCCCACCATGAAAAATGATGTTAAAGTAAGCAAAATAAAGTCCGCCAACTCGCGCGGAGTAAATTGCACAGACAGCAGTTAGTAAGATTGATTTCAGTAGCCACTTGTCTGGAAATACCGAAGACTAGAAACGGTTTTGAAAACTTTTGTCACGTAGTGATCGTCTTCTCAATAAAACATCTTTGAAAAAGCTCTTCTGGCCAATCAGAATCACGATAACGGCGTGGTGTTGTTGCAGGAAGCTCCGACGGAGAATACTTTTGCGGTAGTACATCTCTATATACATTAAAGTAACCTGTATATCCTATATAACCTGTTTCAATAATTATAACCTGTTTTAATAATTATAACTTTGTCTGTGTAAAATGTATACTTATGAAACTAGACCAAGTGTTCTTATTTTCCTTTGTTTGCTGTGGTCAATTGTGTGTGCGTTGACTTAGGAATGTAGAGGATCCAGTCGCCCCCCCGGGGTTTTAATGGCCCGGATAGGAGCATGGGGGGGTTGCAGGAGAAAGGTAATAAAACTGACACCATTGAGTCTATGCAGAGATTGTTCTGAGAGAAAGATTGGGATGCGGAGTGGTACGGCCAGGTGCTGAGGATAAACGAAGATAAGGATTGGTACCTCACCCCCTGTTCAACCCAGAATTGTTTATTTTATGGCTGCCATAAAAGATGACCTGGGACTGATCGGCGGCGCAGGAGATCCAAACTTCCCACACCTATGGCTGACTCACTCTGATTCGCTGTTTAGACCTCGTCAATGGCTGACTTACTCTGATTCACTGCCTAGGGCTCGCCCAGGAGTGAGTCCACCAATGGATGAACACCTAGGGAGGAGCAACCGACACAACTCCTCCCACACAACTCCTCTCCGTTTGTGGGGATAAATATTGTGAATTCTGTACACTCGCGGCCTCTGTTCTGTCTGACTGTCTCATACGTACATCGCACGGTGGAAGAGCTGAGGCCCGAAGTACTTCGTTATATAAGTACTTCGTTATATTGTACTGTTGTTTCTACCATTAAATCAGCTTATTGTTTAATCTCATATCTCTGTCTGAGCCGTTCCTTTTTATAGCAGACCACTCATCAAACGAACAGCGCGGAGCGGGCTCGAACCTTCAACAACTGAAGGGTGCTTAAATCCAACAACATCGATATAACATTACGTGTTGATAGAAATCAACACGTAATGAAATAAGACCCCACGGTTTGATGATTGATAGGTGTGTGGGCTGTCTTTCATTTTGACACACAGAACAATGGGGGCTATCCACCCTTATCCACAATGTAAAGTAATTCACACAGCCTCTTCCCTCTTCTCTCTGTGAGGAGCAGCAGGTTCAGCTTTCAGAACAAAGTAACAAAACACAAAAATGGCATTCATTTTTTTAAATATGTCGTGTAGTAATAGATGTATTTATTTTTCTTCTCAAGAGAGTACCAGAATGTGTATTTTATGTTAGTATTTCAAAAAATCTCCTGGGGGAGAATCCCCCCAGACCCCCCTGCAGGAGTTGGGTTTTCAGCATGTCAACTCTTTCACCTGTGGGGAAATTGCAGGATTGGCTCCAGGTCGCCCTTTTTATTTACTACAAGACAAATGTGCCTTTTTATTTCATACAGTTCAATTTTGATTGAGACAGGGAAATAATCTAAACCTCACGCGTGGCGTTTCACTGTCAAGGGGGGCGATATAGCGTGTATGTAATTACATTGCAAATACTGACTTGAGCCCCACAACTGTATGGGTTAGCCCTACCATAGATTACCCAACAAAAATACTCTGGAGCCGCCACTGGTAATATGTAGCCAATAAATTCCACATTGTTGGTAAAATAATATTTTACATCTTTGTAGTGTGTGTGCTAGTGCATTTGTGCGCGCTCTGTGCCTGTAATAGTGTTCACTGGAGTCCATTGTTATGCTGTGTGTGTGTGGTTTTGCCACGCCCCCCCGTTGGTGCGTAATTAGCACATCGGACAGCTCCTCAGCACCCCACCCAAATTACCTTCCCGCGCCTCTGTGTACAGCTCATGTGTACGGCTCTGAGAATCTGCCTTGGTACAAAGTAGCAGTGAAAACATGGTACGGAATTTCATTGATTTGGGCATTCTCACAATAAGCAAGTGGAATGGATTTGATAATGAAGCACTGACACAGCGCTGTACAAAGAGCGGCGAGTGGATAGACCGATGCACGGACTTTCCGCATAGTAAAAGTGGGGGGGTCTAAACTAATCATTTTAAAATGTGGGGGGGACTTGTCCCACCCTCATATAATGGCTGCGACGCCCATGCTATAACTTAGATTTTTTGGTGTAAACATTGGTTAAATACAATAATGACTATGTACTACAAGAAGCAACGTTTTCCGAATCGAAACCACTTTAAATGGGTTCAAAAGCAACTAAGCTTCATAAGGCTAATGCTAAGTTAACTAAAATGAGCAGGTAAGAACTTTCATAATAAACTACCTCAAACTACTTTGCTCAACCACTTTTGCCGAATAAACACTGTATGAGTTGTGATATGTCAAGAAACGAAGGTCACTTTTAACTTTAGCTGTTAATTATTTGTTTCCAATAAGTATGACGAACAGAGATGTATACCATTTGACAGGAACATTGTTAGTTCAAAGACTAAACCATAGTCATTGGTCAAAACCTAGGAATGTTGAATGATATTTTCCTGGAAATTAAGTAGTGCTGCTATTATTTACTTAATGTTATTATATATGTTTTAAGTGGTTGGTGTGTTATCTCTATGCCGAATTAAAAAGAAAGCAGCAATGATTCCTAAGACAAACTTTAATTTATGTTTTACAGAATGTACGCACGTGTATACATCTAGCAATATTATATTACTATATTTATAATGGAGTCTGGTGGGGAAATGTAACTGAACCGACTGTCTCGGTATGTAGCTTCCATTATGCTGGAACTTAATGTGGGAAGAAGATATTCATCTTGACCGGATGAGAGATCGATACGTCCCGGCTGCTGCTGCCCGGTGTCCTGACCGTCCTACAGATGTCCCGGGAAACAAAGGTAATTAATTGTCCACGGCGGCGTTCTAAGGGAGAGAGCTGCACAGTGAAGCTAGCCACAGTTAGCCACTGCGAGAACCGGAAACAGAGGGAACCTTCAAAATAAACACATGTCTGTGTGAAAAATGATGAGGATGTTGTATTCATTTATATTGTAGGTTTTTTTTATTATTGTTAGGTACAATGTAGATGTCCACAGTTTGCTTGTTTTGTCCAACCAGCAGCCCAAAATGTTGTATGTATCATTATATTATATTGACCCTAATATATGTCAACTGCAAATATCTCCACTTGAGAAGCTGGAACCAAAAACGTTTTCCCAGTTTTGTTTGTAAAATAATTTATAGTAAATAAATTATCAAAATAGTTGCTGATAACTAAGAAATAGTTCAAAATGAATAACATTAGAATAAAACAACAGAAACAATAGATTATCAAATAAAAACATAAACAATTGATTAATAATTAAAAACATAAAGTCAACAAAGCATATATGAAGTGTAAAAGTGCAAAGAAGAAAATATGTCAAGCTAGATCAATTGATTTTCCAAATGATATTCAAAAGATCACAACAAATATATGATGAGTTCGTGACAGAATCGCACTTTACATGAACATTTGTATTTGTTTGCCTATCAAAAGCATGCATTTAAATTCATTGCAAACCATATCTGTCAAAAGCAGCTTTATTGTGAATTATGTGACAGGAAGTGTGTTTTATTCCCAGTGGCTTGTCTATGATGGTGAGAGGAGAACAGTGGTGACTGTGCACATCGGGCTTAAATTAAAGAGGATGCATGGAGATCTCAGGCAGCTGGCAGGAATATTCTTCTCCTTGGTGCACTGAGTGTCCTGTCTGCAGTCGGGTAAGTCTCACTAACTCTCCCCTGCGCTGCTTTGTGTCTCAGCGTCCTCCTGCCGCTCTGCAGCTTCCCACGCAGCCACCAGCTGTACTGCAGGTGCACCAGGTTACCTTAAAGTCTATTTGAACTTCACTACCAGCAGGGAAGCATCTGCATTGAGGTGCAGAGGGATTCACTCAGCATGCATGCTTTCTTCAAACCACACAAAGAGTATTTATTCACTTTCAAGTTTTGAAATCTTACATTTGAATGTACTGATTTTAGTCATGCAGAAGCAGATGCATGAAAACCCAGATATACAGTATGTGACAAATGCTTTAAGATTGTATCTTTATTATGATACAGGACATTTTTGATGGAGAACATATGTCTTCTGAACTGTGTGTCTGTAACACACACACATCTGAAGCTGGAGCTCCTGATGGTATCACACAGATGTTAAGTCCTTGTTCAAGGACAAAACTGTGGAGTGAGCAGGGAGGGAGCTGAAGCAAGAGCTGCAACCATTAGTCGATTCATCGATTAGTCTTTAAATTATTCAATTAATCACCAACTATTTTGATAATTAACTAATCAGTTTGAGTAGTTTAAGAAAAAGAGTCACAATTATTTGGTTTTGGTTTCCTAAATGTAAATATTTTTTCTTCTTTATTTGCGCATCTATACAGCAAACTGAATATATTTGAGATAAAGACAAAAAGAAACAGTAATTTACTATTTTCTTTTTTTTTATAATTCAAGCAGCTAATTCATTAATTAAACCAATTAAGCAACAATGAAAATATTTGCTACTTGCATGTCTACACATGACATCTTTTATGAGTCAAATTGACTGACTGTAAAAACAAGTTAGGTCTGCAAAATCTAATCATTGTCATTATCGATAATCTGCTGAATATGTTTTAGTTTTATCGATTGGTTGTTTTTGTGCATAAAAAAGGAGCAATATGTCCAAGGTGATCACTCTAAAAGTATTGTTTTGTCACACATATTTACTTTAGTATGATACAAAAATGAGAAAAGCAGTTAATCCCCATTTTGAGATTTGCATTTTTCTTACATTTTTGCATGAAAAGTTACATTATTGATTAATCCAAATACAAACCTTTTCTGTGAATATTCTGCATTATTTGTTGTAAACATTTCTGTGCTCCATTATCAGAATAATTGATCTCACTTCAAACTCTCCCTCTGCCTCCTCCTTCAGGGTGCTTCCTCCTGAGCCAGCAGCATGGGAGGTTCTACTTCCTCCCTTGTTGATGAGGCCGAGGGGGAATCTGCCCCCCGGGGTGCCGCTCTGCCCCCCTCGCCCGTCATGGGATGTCTGAGGAGCAGCCAGAGCACCTCCATCCCTCGACAGAGCCACAGACCCAGCAGGCACAGAGAGCGCAGGTAAAGACTCTGACACCAAATCATTAGTTTTAAAGAGCTCACTGCCTTACGTTGCCTGCAAGTCGGCCAAAAAGTGGAAATGCACCAAGCCTACAGCTTGCCTACAACAAACTTAGATATACAAGCTGTTGTTGTACACACAAATTAAAACATTTTGACAAGCACCACTTAGTTTTATTACAGGTGGCCATGTTGTTGTAAAATAACCTGAGTATTAGAATGATTAGATCAAATGAAAAATGAAAAGATAAGCTGCGTATGTGGTCTTGATTTTAGTTGTTTGTTTATTTGACTTGCGTCTGTTTCTCTTTTCGTGCACTGATTTGCTTAAGAGACAGAAGAAAAGGGAAACCTGTCAGCAGTGATTTTAAAACCGTTTCACGGGGAGTAGAACTGGGTTACTGGCACAACTTCACCTACTTCCAAGGCGCAAAGAGAGGAAAACATTATCTAAGAACTTCAACAAAATGTCAGCTTTTGAAGTACGACTTGGCAATATATGCATTTATTGTATTTATGAAACTTATTTTAGCTATTTTAGAATATATTTTTTTTTTTTGGGGAGTGGAAGAAAACGTGTTGAAGCTGCATTCGTGGATCGATCAATACAAACATTAATTTCTGCCTAACATTACGTCTTTTCCAAACTATATTTTTACTCATTTGCAATCAACGCACAAATATGTGTAATATGTTGCACCGAATGCTACCAACATCTAATATGGCACAAACATTCACAAATATTGATATTTGATTTATATTGCTTTTTGCATATCTAGCATTACTGTTGATCAAATTAAATATCACTTATAACATCTACAGGCACACACTCCAGGTGTACAACTTGTATTTTACAAAGCACACTTTTCATTCATAAATTTAAAAAAAGTTTCAGAATTTTAAAAAATAGCATTCTTTAAAGATATAATACTTGTCAGTGGTACTACAATCTAATTGTATTTTTTTTTACAAGTTGTTTACATGGTGTAATCTGATGACTTAATCCTTGAATACATGCTATCTGTTACTACTCAACCCTGTGTGTAATACAGGTTAAAGGCCATCAGAGGCTGTTGGTTGTTAGTTTGTTAACTCTGCGTGTAAAAACAATAAGTTATTCATGTAAATACTCCACACATTGCACCTTTATTGTGGAGGCTGATTCAGATGGATGTTTAATTTATATCCTACATTTGGTTGGTAGTCCCGTGCTCCAGAATGTGTTCATGAATTTTTGATCAGTTGTTCGATATAAAGTAAACCTCAGCCTTATTAATTATTACTGCGTCTCTGTCTAATGTGCTGTCGTGTATTTTGAGTCTCCTCTGCTGCCACATTGTCCCGGCCTCCGACTGACTGATCCGGAGTCAGGTTACTCTCTGACAGGAAGTGTAAGGCGACCAGGGAAACCCCTGATGGCTGCACTGTAGACAAGAGTCTCGAAAAAGATATTTCCAGAGGGAATTTTTACATTAAGTTTGATGCATAATGATCTTAATGGAGTAGTAGAATGATGAAGTTTTATAAAACTGGAGAATTTGAAGTGATTTAGTCACATGACTCAGGTAGCACATGAACTTTCATTAATGTCAGGTTTATACTTCTATGCAATGTTATTTTAATATGTGCATTGTGGGGGAAACTTCTGAAGCAATTGGAGTCAGGACTCAGAGAGAGTTTATTTGGAGCTTCGGCCGGAGAATTCACAAGACACGTCACGGGCCACGATCTGACCACACGGTTGAGATGCCACAATCAATTCTGAAGAACTCTTCTGTAGCTCGAGGTTTTAACTAGTTCAGAGTGTAATAACCAACATTCTTCATCAGCGAGACTAAACAAATATGGACCCTGAATCTAACTAGAGCTGTCGTCCATAGGAAAGAATGTGCGCCAGGGAACCTACGTTCCAGAGAAAAGAAGGACCTCTAGATGTCCCTGAACAGTAAACTACCTCATGGCGGCTTGTGCTCGGTCATAAGCTGGCAACAACAATGCGCCCAAGCTGCCCCTCCTAAAGAGAGATAGCAGCAATACCCAAGGCCGTAGAACTATGCCATGGGAAAAGAGACAGTGAGAGGAGAAAATGATGAACTGTGTCAAAGGTTGAATACCTAAGCAAATGATTCCCCAACATGCATGAGTAGTCCTTATCTATTTTCCCATCAACACTGCATTTGATTGACATTTGAGTCATTCATATTTGACACTAAACCTGAAAGTATAAAGATAAATGTATTCTATACAGTTTACACATTAAGAAAAGGATGACACGATACAGAATAAATATATAAACAGCAATAAATAAGGAACAATGAAAAACAATAATATCAAAAGTCCAAATTAGATGATCAGCCAATAAGAATACAATAAAAATGTAAAAGCGTTCAATAAGAAGTCGATTAGAGAAGTGTTTACTGGGTACCAATTTGTTATGTATGTAAGGGGGCTTTACCATCTATTCAGCACATGACATCCTCTTTCTTTAGGCAGCAGGCAAGAAAATACATTTACTTGAACTTTACTTGAGTATTTTCTTTTCTTATGCTCCATTATACTTGTGTTCAACTACATTTTGGAAGCCAGTATCGTAATTCACTATATATTTATCAGTCAGCTTTAGTTACAAGTTACTTCTCCATTTCTTATTTTTAGCTAATACAACATGTAAATCAACTTTAATATATATTTATAGGGATCATTTGTAATATATGATGCTGAAATGGGCCAAAACACACTTAATGAGTACTTTTACTCTCGGTACGTGAAGTATTTTTTTGATGCCAATACTTTTGAAAATTCAAGATTTTTAATGCTGGCTTTATACTTAGAACAGAGTATTTTTACAATTTAGTATTGCTACTTTTACCTAAGTATTGCGTCAATATACAAAAAAAAATCTCTCAATAGGATGAACAATGGAAGACACCTTAGCTGTGGGTACAACATAAAAAAATAAACACAGAGCTGCTGCAGAGATTAAGATGAAAGACTATCTTTGGCTTGACACTCACAGGAAAAAACTTGACACACTTACAGCCTAAACACAGATGGCGTGCAATTCTTGACCAGAAGAAATCCCTAATCCCCAGACAAACAAGGTTGCAAACCGACCAGTTGTTGATCACTTGCACTACCTAGTTCCCCTGCACCTCATATATTAGCACAGGAGATATCAGGCTGATGGCTCCAGTAGCTTGTGTACTACAATATTAAGGGGTATATATTTATATATTGGCCCTATTAGGGACGGGACATCTATAAGCGGTTGACTAATCACAACAGAGCCGGCCAGCTAACCAATCAGAGCAGACTGGGCTCTGGTTTCAGACAGAGGGTGAAAAGAGGTGCTGCAGCACAGGCAGTATGAGAAAAATAAAGAGCTGTTTGAACATTAAAGCATGGAGACATGTCGCAGTAGAGGAACTAAATATAAATATGAACCTGAAAATGAGCACAATAGGGCCCCTTTATGCTTTCCTCTTTGATAAAGCTCATAGTTATCGTAGTTAGGCTGCTATATGTTTAGATTGTTGGGGGACATTCGACTTTCGCCTCTCTTCTTATACTTCTCTTTCTCTTTATCTGTATGCATTCATGTCCCAACAATGCATGTTTACTAACTCAGCATCCAAAGCTTCGTACCCTGAGTTTTTGTTTCTCTCCTCTTGTGTTTCTTGCCAGTATTAAAGATTGCATCTGGATCATGTCACCTACAGTATTGCACTTCTGTCCATCCCGGGAGAGGGATCCTTCCTCTGTTTCTCTCCCTGAGGTTTCTTATATTTATTCCTCAATACTTGTGGGGTTTCTTGGGAGTTTTTCTTTGTACGTTGCTAGAGTCTAAGGGCAGAGGGTGTCGTATGCTGTACACACTGTAAAGCCCCCTGAGACACTATGAAACTATGAAATAAGAAATACTGAAGCTAGTTTGTAAAAAACCTCTCATTCAATAGCAACTCTTTCTCTGCTTCATTCATTGCCAGGAGAGCTGGCTGAGCTCTGCATCAGGAACACCTGCATCTCACAGTTTGCTCTGCAGTAAGCTGCAAGTCTCCGGTTTCATGCCAAAGCTACTTAGAACGCGGCAAGAAAATGTGGGGCAGTGTGCACACAGATGTCCCTCCAGTCTAAATCTCCCCCTGGATGCAAAGATAATCCGGGTCTGTTTCACAGCCTGAGCACAATGTGCAACATAAATCTTAGATGTGTTTGCACCAAATTCAGTGTTTTACAAAGAGCTGAACATGCTGTAAACTGATCTTAGCGATGGTGAAAAGGCTTTAATAAAACGCTGAAGAAATCATTTTATATGATCTGAGAGGAAAAGTTAGTGTTGTAGTGCAGCTTCTTGTATTATTTCCATATTCATGAAATTACATTTTCTCCTCCGAGCCACAACAGGGTAAAGAAATATGTTAATGCACACATTCAAATTTGAATTTTTTCCCGTCGTCTTCCCGGCTTTTCCTTTCTTCTCTCCCCTCAGGATTTTACAGTTACATGAGTTCAAGACACTTCTTTATCAATATAAAATAAGATGAGACTTTGTTTATGCCAGAGGGTAAATTCATAAGATATTGCAGCACAGAAAAAGTAAAAACTAAAGAACAATTGAAGTAAAAAAAAAAAGAATTTAGAGAGACAAGGTTTAGAAAAGCTCTCAACAATATATAAGTGAGGACAATGGTATTGTAGCGACAAAACTCCCAGTGAATTAAGTCGCGGCTACGTTTGGTTCATATGTGTGACTCGTTCCCAATGAACAGTCTGTACTGAGGATCTTGTTCCATCCAATTTAATAACCCAGATAAACAAACATTTACAGCAAGACCATATGGTCAACAAACAGCACCCAACAGGTGGACCTAATACCTTAAACCACACCCAGGTGACAATCGCAGGAAGTGACTAATTACAATGGTGTATGGTGTAAACAAATAATGATCAAAGTACAAACAATCAACAATAACCAACAAGCATTTTGGCTCCTACAGATGTAAGAGAATAGTGCACGTAATCGTGCGAGATCTATCAACTAATTGAAGTAAATAAGTTAGGATATTGATTACATGCATACAAATATAGTTCCTATTGTTTATATAGCCCTTTTACAATACAACAGATATCCAAACAAAAGCAAGAAAAAAAAAGCAACTTTACATAACCATCTCTATATCATGGGTATAAAGACATTTGTTAAAACCAAATCAAAATATATGAAATCAAAATTTAAATTAAGTTTGATCTCTCTCTTTTACATTTTTTTCTGAAATGTAAATACATTTTCATCTTTTTATATTTAAATCCCCTTTACATATATATTTATATTTATATATATATGTGTTTTTAAATTTAAAAGAACAGAAAAAACAGAGGAATGTTAATTTTTTAATTATTATGACTCTGTTTTGTGTTTTCTCTGCAGTTTCTCTTCAGGTTCGATACCCATGCAGAGGAGCCAGTGGGCTTGTGGTTGTTGCACTTTTCTAAACGCAGCCGGCGCCCACCGCTGCTCCATCTGTGAAGCCCCCCGGCGCTGGACGTGGCAGCCAGGGGGCAGCAGGGAGGATGGTCGCTGGTCCTGCCCACGCTGCACGCTCGCCAACCCCCCCGACAGCCTGTCCTGCTCTCTGTGTCTCTACAGTGGAGCACCGGAGCGACCCCGGCGTTCCTCTGAGGAGCAGCCCCGGCCCCAGCGCTCCAGCAGCTGCTCCGGACCCCTGAGGACGTCGTACTCTGAGCAAAACACAAAAGATGCAGCTAAAAGCAGCCTGCATTGGGAGTGTTCGAGGTGCACTCTGCAGAACACCCCTACCTCCATGTCCTGCTCCGCATGTGGCGGGCCTCGCAAACTGTCTCTCCCCCAGATCCCTGCAGACGCCCTGCTCCTGCCTGACGATCAAACTGTGCAACAAGCAGAGCCTGCAGCCGGCGCGCTTTCTCTTTCCATATCCACCGGAGGAGAGAGTTTACACATAGAAGCTTCATCTCCACACACAAACTCCTCCTCGATGCTCAGCGCAGGGTCTTCCTCTCATAATAACCCCCTCCCCTGCAGCCGCAGAGAGGTGCCACCTCCAGAAGGCTGCCTCAATCAAACTCACAACTTAAGTCCTTCTCCGTCCACGCTCGCTATTTCACATCTGTCCACCCAGCCGGAGCAGCAGCCCGGCAGGCGGCTCAGCATCCTGAAGGAGGAGATGTCCCCGCTGTCCCCTGCCCCGGACGGCCCTGCATCTTTCCACCAGAGTGTCAACAGGACGGAGGAGTGGGCGTGTCCAGCGTGCACGCTCATTAACGTGGGCAAAGCCAAACACTGCCTGGCCTGCCACACTCCTCAGCAGCAGGTCGGGCAGCTGAAGCCTGCTCCGTCCCCGGGGAGGAAGGAGAGCATGCTGGTGGAGGAGCTGCGGCAGAGCGATGAAGGAGAGGCCAAGGAGCTGTGGGAGAACATCGTCAGCTTCTGCACTGAGGTCTGTCCACTCGAGTACTTTACTTAAGTACAAACTTCTTTTACTTGAGTATTTCCATATTATGCTGCTTTATACTTCTACTCCACTGCATCTCAGGTATAAATATGTACTTTTCTATCCACTACATATATCTGACAATATTACTTACCAGTTCTTTGCAGACTCAATAACACAAAATAAAGTCAACCCATATTTGATGAAGATTTTTTATTGAATAAAATAGCCAGCGGTATAAAGGTAATTAAAACAAGCTACATTTTTACCAGCTGCAACAATAAAGACAAACATTAAAGGGGTCCTATTATACTTTTGGCGATTTCCCTCTCCTATAGTGTGGTTTTTGTGCACGTAAATGGTCTGACGAGGCTACAATCCCAAGTTCCTTGCAGAGGGAGTTTCTCTCCCACACACTCCCCAAAACAATGGCAGCCAAACGAAATGAAGCATGCAAAAATCAGTTTACAAGTTAATCTGAAAGTGGACCATTAGGTCTATTACATTTCTGTTTCTACAACAAAGTTGAGGTGTATTTGTTTCTGTGATTTGATTCGCCCAGAATGCCGTGACGTTTGTGGACGACAGCTTCCCCCCCGATCCGAAGTCGGTGGGCTTCCCAGTGGACGACAGCGTCCAGCATCGGGTCAGAAAGTGGCTTCGTCCTCACGAAATCAACTCTGCAACTCGAGAGACCGCACAGTGAAGTGGTCTGTCTTCCGAACGCTTCGTCCGTCCGACATCCTGCAAGGACTTCTGGGTAACTGCTGGTGAGCCCACGGTTAATGTAGCATGCACAAGGCCAAATGCGTTTCTTGTTTTTAATCTCTCTTTATAAAATTGTAAGCAAAAAATAAACTACATCATTAATTCACTCTGCTAGCCCATCGTACTTTTCTCTCCTCAAAGTTGTATTTGAGCAATGATCGTTTTTTATACGGAGCCTGGTGTAGAAATGTTGGATGTTTCCTTTCAATTAGTCTTAAAAAAATACATGTTAGTGAAACTAAATAACCCAAAATAGTAGAAAAGAAAGATGTCTTTACTTGTAATGTCTCACCTTAAATTTCCGGTCAGTTATACGGTGTGTCTGCATGTTTTGGAGAACAGGTTCCTGAGTGCCTTGGCTGTTCTGGCTGAACGTCCCGAGCTGGTGGAGAAGGTGATGGTGACGCGCGCGCTGTGTGCAGAAGGAGCCTATCAGGTGCGTCTGTGCAAAGACGGCTCGTGGACCACCGTGCTGGTGGACGACATGCTGCCGTGTGACGAGAACGGACACCTCCTCTTCTCTCAGGTGAAAAACTTTTGACCAAATACTCATTTGACTTTTCATTCATCAAGAACAAACAAATAGGTGAGTCCATAACACGGGTTATTTTAGTGAACAAGAGAAAATTCACAATTGCTGTGACAACTTACGAGCGTGCATTTTAAACATTTTTGCATACACACAAAATATTCACACATGTACATATTCTACTTTTTACTACACTACATTTATTTTAAATGTAAATCATATGATATAATGCAGTACTGTACTACTTATCTCCCCAGAAGAATATCAAATATCTAAAATTGGATCCACATTAACAAACTACAACATTAAAATGCTCTTACATATAGTCAATAGTGATTTAAAACCGGACAATATAATATTCTATAATAATATAACCCTTTGAAAGTACCCATTGTGCAAAAACAGCTGTGAAAATGTAAATGAAAGATAAACAACCTCATACAATTATAACACCACAACCTTCAGAAACAGAACACTTAAACTCAACATGATCAATGAGCTCTCCTATAGTATGCATTGCCATGAAGGGATGAATGGATGAATGAATGAATGGATGAATGTTCTATATTATTTGAATGACTGATTGAACTCCAGCAGTATTATTTTAGATATGTTATATGTTGAACTGCTATGCCTGCCATCTCTGCTCTGTGTCATTGTGTTGTCTCCTGGGTTCTGTAGTGTCTTTTTATTTTCTTCCTCCCAACCCCCATTCCCTCAGGAAGCCTTTTGCCTCCTGTCAGGACATCATTGAAAATAAGAATTTGTTCTTAATTTATTTTCCTGGCTAAATAAAAGTTATACTATTACTACTATCAAGAGACATGTTTTCAACCTTAAATGTAAAGTTTATTTCTCAGTACTTATATATATATATTTTTACATGTTACATCAATAATTCCTCTGGGTAACACTGCCTTTTATCTCTTAATGCAGATGCTGGTCCCCTGATGTGCTTTTCAAGCTGCAGTGCAGAAGATAATTAACCTTCTCCCTCCCCAGGCCCAGCGGAAGCAGCTCTGGGTGGCTCTGATTGAAAAAGCTCTGGCCAAGCTGCACGGCTCCTACTTTGCTCTGCAGGCAGGTCGTGCTATCGAGGGTCTGTCCACGCTCACCGGGGCCCCCTGCGAGTCTCTGGTTCTGCAGGTCAGCACCACCAACCCCAAGGAGGAGCCCATCGACACGGACCTCATCTGGGCCAAAATGCTGAGCTCCAAAGAGGCAGGGTGAGCGTCGGGGAAAGACTCTGAAAAGACAAGACACTACATGCAAAACAACAGTTTTTTCATGCACTGATCCAATATTTTGCTTCTATAACATGTCTTCTTTTAGGCTTGTTTGAACATATTTAAATATAACATTTAATGATATGCATTTGTGCCCTATTCATTTGTAGTGTCCCCCCTTAAAGATGCATCTTAACTCTGTTTGTTGTGCTGCTAGTTTCCTGATGGGGGCGTCCTGTGGGGGTGGTAACATGAAGGTGGATGACTTGGAGTACGAGTCCCTGGGTTTACGTCCAAGACACGCTTACTCTGTGCTAGACGTGAGGGATGTAGACGCTCACAGGTGAGGAGGCAGTGTTTGTTTCCATGAAAATGTAAAGTAAGTAAACTGATACTCCAGTTAGTGTACGTTTGTTTGATTTCAACTTTTATTCAATTTAAATAGTTCTGCTTATTATCAATAACAAAAAAGATGCAACAAACTGACTTTTCTTTCCTGATAGATATTACCAAACTCTGGTATTTGAAAAAAAACAGTGCTCTATTCCCAAATGTCCATAAAAAGAAAAGCTTCCCCACAGACTGGAGTCACAGTTTGCATATGATTTTAGCTTGTGGTTGCACTGTACTTCTTTATGCTTTATTTTGAGATGTAATTGTTTTAATAGTGTTTTAACATCTGTTTTTTTTTTCAGGTTAGTGCAGCTGAGGAACCCGTGGGGCCGCTTCTCCTGGACGGGATCCTGGGCCGATGACTGGCCCAGCTGGCCTCCCAACCTGAAGAGGGAGCTTTGTGCCCAGAGAGCTGAGGACGGCCTCTTCTGGATGGACTTCTGGGATTTCATCAGGTAGATCCAGAACAGAGCCGCACAATTCATCAAGATGTTAAGAACTTCAATATGGACCAGTTCAATACCCAAATAATCAAAATTGCACAAAGTATATAAATATTCTAATGGAAATTAAAATACTGATGCAGAAATTATCATTCCCCCAAATATCGTGAATCATACTGTAAATGAGTTACAATAACATTTAAAACAATTGCAATTAATAATTTTTTCCAAATCTTTGAGCCCTAATCAGAAGTAAAGAACGCTGCACTTTTCTATTGCTTTGTGATCTTTTAAGTTTGTCCATCCATTTTACATTTTCAGATCAAAGTATGTTAAAAACTGTGATTGCTAAGGAAGCCCTGAGAGGTGGGGGAAAAAACGATATTCTTGGGATCCAATTACAAAAGTTATGACTTAAAAACAATATCCTGACACATTTTGTTCCACCTTCCTTAACCAATGACAGAGGGGTAATTTAAAAAGATTATGCTGTCAAATTTAAGTAATATGAGTATAAGTTACGAAGCGGCTCAGCCATTGATAATCATTCACCAGAACTATTTGTCGTACAACCTTTTCCCCCCACGTTAAACACAGGAGAGACAACTTTTAGTAAGGGGAACCCCACATTTCTTTCCTCCCCAAGTGCTTCTCAAGCTTTCCATAGTTTCCTTATGTCAAAAAAATGAGGAATTTCCCTTATTTTGAAAACCCCCAAAATAAGGGAAATGTGTTTTTGCGTTACACGTGTCTGTCTATGTGTTTGTCTGACCCCGGCAGGTACTTTGACTCAGTGGATATCTGTAAGATTCATTCAGACTGGCAGGAGGTGAGAACGCCGGGTGTTTTCCCCCGAGGAGCCGACGTCCCGCTGACGCTGGTGTCCATCACGGTGCTGGAGAGGACCGCCATGGAGCTGGCTCTGTTCCAGCAGGGCAGCAGGTAGGACTACAGCTCTACTCACCTGAGACCCTTCTAATACCCCTCAGTCAGTTAGAGATAGTACGTTCAGACAATAAGAACTATAGTACGCCAGATTGGGCTCTACAAGTTTCTAATGTTGGTGGAGAATAAAAACAGCATTAAGCAAGTTGATACAAAAATCATTCTTTAATGCACATTTAACAAACCCATCACATTTTTATTTCAGGGTATCAAGACCATTTCAGGTAAAACAAAATCTATGATAAAATATCTATGGAGCCTAGGGTGATTGTGAATACTACCAAGGTCACCTTACATCACCTAAAGTCAGGCAATAGACAATAGAGTCAATAATAACACAAACAAAATGATTTCATTTTTTTAAACCTACAATTACTGTTTGCAGTGAATAGTTGCAGTTAAACATTTAGAAATACTTGAATAAAATTCTGAAAACCCTAGCCCTTGCCCTCGTAAAAAAATAATCATTAAATCGTTGAAAGCAGTAACATTTCTTCATAGTGAGAATAAAGTTGTATTACCACAGTGTTAAGCGTCCTTTCTCTCCTTCTTAAACAAATACAACAAATGTTTTGATTGAATTCAGACAAGCAATCAATCCTATTTATCTTAACATTTAATCCTTGTAATGAGTCAGTTCCATATGTCAACCATAAAGCAATGACGGCCGGGGAAGGGGGATGATATTTATTTTAAATGTATTAGAAAGAAAAGAAAGAAAGACCTGGATATTCACTGAGACGAAGGTGTTACATTTACTGGGGAAAACAAGGAATAGTATGTGATTGCTTTACAATATAAGCTAAGAGGTTTTTTTTCTCATAAATGTAGAACTTTATAAAGTCCTACCTTTTACAGAAAACAAACCACTTTTTCTTTAATTGTATGACTTTTATTACCTTCTCTTCCAGCTCCTTGGTTTGGGTTTATTTCTCATGATTGCTCTTTGAGGCAAAAATGTAGACTGCTCCTTGTTTTCCTTTATCTGAACCCGTCTCTGCTCCTGTGTCCTCAGGCGGTGGGACACAGCGGAGAGCCACCTGCTGGATCTGTGTGTGTTGTTGTACCGAGTTTCCTACGACAGCACGGGGTCGCCCACGCTCGGCCGCCTGCTGGCTCACAGCCGGCGCTCTGTGAGGAGGTTTGTGGGCTGCGACGTGATGCTGGAGCCGGGAGAGTACGCCGTGCTTTGCTGCGCCTTCAACCACTGGCACAGCAGCCCCCCAGAGGGGAACAGTAAGGGTGCAACATCAGCAGGTTTTCTTTTCAAGAAAATGGCAGATTTTCAACCGTTATATTTCTCAGTTAAAACAGACTAGCAGGCTATCTGAATGTCCCTAATATATAAATAATGACCCTATTAAAAAGAGGAACTTGTGTTAAAAAGACAGAGTCTAGGCCACCAAAGCCAGTTTAAATGTCAATAAGAATTATGGTTTTGCAGCACCTTATTTAAATGTATTAATGTTGTGTGTTCCCAGCCTCTGAGGAGCCGGGCTACATGCTGGCGGTCTACAGCTCCAGGCTGGTGATGGTGGAGCAGGTGACGGCCTCCAGCAACACCATCGCCGACGCCATCATCCAGCTCACCGAAACTAAAGGAGAGAGACACGAGGTCAGTTTGTCAAATCATTGTGACCAACTAAATGCATTGCACTATTGTTACTTTACAGAAACGATAAGGTGATTAACCGATTTACAACAACAGTTTACTTTGCCATCTGGAGGACATTTTTTAATGCTTATTGATTAACTGATAGTACAATTGTACAACTAAGTAAAGCACTACTTCTAGTACAAGAGAATGTTGACAAATCAAATATTTTTGACCTAAAACTGATTATTGTTATTAAAAACAATTTCAAGGTATTTCTTACTTTGCTTTCCATTGAAAACCGATTTTGTTAAGAAGATTCTCCTGAAACTGAAAAGTTGACTTTTTAGAGATACATGGTCCTCACAGGAAAAAGATACAAACATATTGTGATTTGATAGAATATGATGCATTGCTGCAGATGAAACTGGCCAGCGGAATGTAAAGGAGTTAAAAAATCTCCAGCAGCAGTAACGCAGCAGTAATGTTACTCCAGAAATATGATGTATTTAAACAATGAAGGAACAGTAAACTGCACAATGAATACTTTTACTTGAAGAACTTTAAGTACATTGTACTTCATTGTCAATAGTAAGGGTTCGAATGCACAGGAGTTTTTCTGTGAGTATTTGTTATAAGGTGAGCTTCAAGTACTTTTACCAAATACTTTCTCCCCCAGGGTCGAGAGGGGATGACCTGTTACTACCTGACCCACGGGTGGGCGGGGCTTATCGTCATGGTGGAGAACAGACACCCGAGACATCACCTCCATGTGTCATGTGACTGCAGCGACAGCTTCAACGTGGTGTCGACTCGCAGCAGCCTCAAAACCATCGACAGCATCCCGCCTCTGCACAGGTTACAAACTACATCTATTGTCAAACTGACAGGACAGATGACAGGATAAAACATCTCAAATGATATTAATAACATTATTAAGGCTTATGTTTGTCTGTTTGCTCTAATGCTAGGTCAGACAAAACATTGATTAAAGAAAAAGAGCCTTCCTGTTAATATTGTGATGTTTAATCGCATCATTACTCATAAATCTTAATAGAAACTTAAAAAGAGTTTCTCGATCTCCCCTGCCAAACAAGTTCAATCTCATTCAATTGAGTTACAAAATATTTTACAAATAAAATAAATGTATATATATACTTTATTTATGATTCCCTGAACCAAACCCAATTGGTGTACTTGTATTATTATACCATTAATCAAATATATAACTACTGTGATTGTTATTTATCATTATTAAATATTATTATTATTTACCTAAAGTTTTTAGGCAGAGATGTTGAAAAGTAATTGAGTAGATATACTATTAAGTTCCTCCGCTGTCTACATGTAATTTAAATAGATTCTCCAGCCAGTTCAACTTTTATAACCTACATCAATTAGGGCTGGGCAATATATCCATAAGATATACTGATATTGTGACATAAGGCTAGATATGGTCATAGATTTTCAATATTTTTTTATTGTGTGTTTTTAAGGCTGCGTTACAGTAAACTCATGTGAAGAAAAAAGTTACCGAACCTTCTGTTATCATTTTTTTATGTATTTAATTTAAATCAAATCTATAAATATATCTACAACAACCGTTATTTATTAGTGTTAAACATTATTGTTATTTCTATTAATTATAAAATGATTATTGTTTCAGGAAAAGATGTGAATAGTTCCTCAGTTTAGATGAACTTTGATTGAGCTACATGAACGTGCTCACATTGAACTTGTGATAAATACTGTATAAGATGTATGAACATGTATTCCTGTGCATGTGAAGGTGTTCCTCTCTCAGGCAGGTGCTGGTGGTTTTGTCTCAGCTGGAGGGAAACGCTGGTTTCTCCATCACTCACAGGCTGGCTCACCGTAAGGCCGTGCAGGCTTCTCTGGGGAACTGGAGTCCCTCGAAGGCAACACACAGCCCGGCTCTGAGCCCGGAGACAGCAGGTCTGCATCAGCCCCGCCCCCTCTGACCCACAGCACCAGGATCCAGATAAAAGATCTGCTTCACACACTACACAGGGGATTTAACAGGGAGGCAGCTGCTTTAAAGGAACAGTCCAACATCTAAGGAGTAGCTTTGGATCATTTCAGGTCAAACATTGACTAAATGTAGTACAGAGCCATGGGAGGTGATACATATTCAGTGAAATACATTCTGAATTATGATTACAGTGAAACATTTACAAAAGAAATGTGCGAGATGAAAAAATATTCCCCCGAAATCAAAATGGTAAAGTGATGGTAAAAGAATCAGAAGTTTCACTGGAAAAAAATTCATGGAACACATTTACGGGAATTTCTTTTTCAATATCCCCAAAGACACATTTTTAATCTACAGGAAAGGATAATTATCTGAGATTTAAATTATAAATAAAATGTCTTGGCAATACTGAAAAAAACAAATAACAAAAAGAAGTCACCAGCCAACAACCCCGGTTTCAAAATGCCAACTAAAATAAATAATTACACTAAATTCGCACTAAAATAAGACCATTTATATCACCAGAATAAATGTGTTTCTTGCACTAGGACAAATGTTTTTGTTGCACTAAAATAAATAAGGCTGTTTTTAGCCCCCTAAATATTACCCCCTCCCCCGGCTCGAACGTTATTTTTTTGTAACCTTAAATGACCCAAATACACCATATTACATTTCTCTTAAATGTTGGACTTGTTTACAAAGAGCTATCACATTTAGTGAGCTGAGTTCTGTTTCAGCTCCCACGTTTTGGAGTCAGAGCTCCCCTGAGACAGAAAGAATCTTTTTTTGTATTATTAAACCTTAATGGGGAGAACAAAACAGTTATGCAGCTTTTTATATTTATGTTAGGTTACACATTAGATAATAACATGTTATCATTAGAGCACGTCATAAGAGATGCAGCTCAAAGTGCTTCACTAAAAAGAAATGCAACACACTTTTACCAACACAGAATACAATTAAACATAAAGACATGCTCAAATATACAAGTGATATTAAAATAAGTTGAGATTTTATAAAGAAAATATTGAGGATTGCATTATATAGGCTATAGGCCAAATCATTTTGTCTAAAAGGTTTCAACTCGTGTTAAAAAGTGCCACTGCCATCACTTTTCATAGGGACTATTTCTTTGGTTGAAAGTAGTCCCCATAAAAACTGTTTACACTGGATTGTGTGGATTATCAAAGAGCGTTACATTTGATTTCTCCACTTCGGTTACTTAAAGGTGGGGTAGGTAAGTTTGAGAAACCGGCTCGAGATACACTTTTTGTTATATTCCATGGAATGCTCTTAACATCCCGATAGCAATGCATATCTTAAGTGCTTTGACAAAAAATCCATAAAAAAATGTCATCTGTGGAAGCCGTAGTACTGTAAAAAGCACAACCAATCACTGGATGGCCTACCTGCCTGTCAGCCTTCCATCTGTGCACAAACTTATCTCGTGCCCTCATTGGTCATGTGCGCGTTCGTGTGTGTTGGAGGATGGGCTCTGTAAGGAAGTGGCAGATTTTTTCCGGCTGTGTATTTTCAAATTCTAGCGCACTCGAGCTGGTTTCTCCAAAATTACCTACGCCACCTTTAACATTGTAATCAATTCAGGCGTCAACTAATTTAGTGATTTGATTGACAATTTGATTATTTATTTCTGTCCTCAGAGCAGCTCTGCGTCTAAAAACAGTAGTTGCACATTACTCCACAGAGACATGTAGAAACACATGATGCACTTTATATTTCACACATTTCAGATCACAGGCTGGTCTTCAGGTCCACACTGTCTTAATTGCACTGGTGATAGATGAGTAGAAGTGATTCACTTTAGTTAGTTGTGTATGAACTGGCTGCCAAGAATATTCACAGTAATAACAAACATGGTGTCTATTCTCCTTAGTGTCTCTCCGTCATTATACTCTTAGGAAGTCCTTTAATGAAGGATGTTTAAATAAAGTTTTAAAGTAGAGACAGTCTTTGTGTGAAAGCATTAGCACTTTACAAACTTGAAAACTATGCTGAATTGTCATATTCTACTTTAAAATTCGCAAGGAAGAAAAATATTTGTGCCGATCTAATCCAAAACATCATTATTGTGAGAGAATTTAAAATATAAACTATGCAAATGTTTGAAAGCTGTTGTGGTGCTCAGTTAAATTAAACATGTATATCTCTTTATCGTTGGGTTATCTGTTATATTTCTATATGTATTTTGCTATTTTTTTAATTTATTTTGAACTTTTTAATTTATGTTGGCCCAGTTCAAGAATGTTGGTTGGGAAAAAAGATCCTGCTACTATAGTGACTCATAAAATCAATTAATTAATGTTCCATAATAATGAAAAACTTTCAATTCATGTTTACATATAGGAAGTTATTATACAATTTTTGAGATACTGTGTCATCATTTTGAAATAATATGTCCTTTTCTTGAGATACAAAATCATTATCTTGCAGTACAAAGTGGTTATTATTTTTATATCATGTCCTTAAACTGATCAGGATCATTTTTCTTTCATCATAAGGGTACATTTTCATCATCATATTTATTTGTTGGAGGCTGAAATGGGCTTCCATAGGTTGTAATTACTGTTTTATATATTCATTATGAAACCTTTTATTGAGATCTCTCCCAAAAATGCCAATGTCTCCCGATTTACGTCACAGACCAAAAATAAAATATGTTGGCAAGACAAGTTAACCACCTAGCTACATTGTTATTTAGGACATATTATGCTCATTTAACGCTTCTACTATGACATGTTCACATGCTTTAATGTTCAAAAAGCTCTTTATTTTTCTCATACTGCCTGTGCTGCAGCACCTCTTTTCACCCTCTGTCTGAAACCAGAGCTGCTCTGATTGGTTAGCTGGCCGGCGCTGTTGTGATTGATTAACCGCTTGGAGATTTCCCGCCCCTTATCCAATCACGTGCAATGTGTTGGAGCGCCAACATAAACGTGAGTGTAGTGATGTCATTATTTTACGGAAGAAAACAAAGGAGTCTGCATGTGAGAGAGAAACTCCCTCCTGCGTGAACTCTGGGATTTTAGCCTTTGCAGACCATTTACATGCACAAAAACCTATATAACATACTACAGATAAAGGAAAACAATACAAAGGTATGTGAATCAAGTTATTTTTGTATCGGTCTGGCATAATATTTAGCACTGCTGCTCGTACAAATAATGCTAAATTCAGTTTTCCTAGCATCATACTAGCAGTTAATTCAGTAGCTAACGTTAGCAATGATTTCCACCTAAGTCTGGTTAAATATGTGCCAGAATGTTTGTTTTGTTTTTAATGACGTGGGTGTCATGTTACAGTAAAAAACGTCAAAATATATCAGCGTGACCAGAACATCTGTCAGCGGTTTTGCATCCGAAATGGATAAATTAAGCGCAAAATATAAATGCCCTACAAAGACAAGCTCTAGGCAGAAACAGAGGGGGAAAAAGTGAATTAATTAATTAAGAGAAGAACGGACCGATCAGTTACTGATGTGGGCGCCTCTGGTGTTTGGAGTTAGTGTCTACACCTGTCGGTAATTCAAAAATATAATATATTTGGAGGCCTATGTCAAGTTTACAAAGGTGGATATAGAACCTTCGAATCTACAGGTTTGATGACAACTATTGAATCTTCTGGACAGAAGTAATACAACTAATGCTATCTGAGTGCTAACAAAACGTTGCCTTATCATGCATAATTAATCTCCCAATATATCTATGTATACTGCGATATTTCCTGTTTGAAATAGTATTTTCAGTATAATGGTTTGTGTTTCCCTGTTAGATTAAAAGAATAAAATGTAATCCCATGGTCCTTTTTAGTTTTGATTTTTCGTCCTAGGAGTTGCTGTTACAGCCAGTGACCTATCAGAGCCTACCGACCAAAGTGAAAGAGTTACAGCTACTTTGCACGCTGTACAGGTTAAGTTAACAGGTTACGGTCGCCAGTATCCCCAAAGATGGACGACTTTCCGTTGATAATGCACATTCCCATTCCCTGTAACATTAAATGATATATATTATATATATAATTTATATATACATTTATTTACATTTGTTTTATATTCGGGATTGTGGGAAACGGTATTTCGATCTCTGTCTGTACACACAAACTGGAAGATTGACAATAAAGTTGACGTTGACTTTGAAATTCAGACCAACTTTTAGGCTTAAATTCGGCCCCCAGGAGACACTAATGGCACATTTCCACTACAGCGCGGTTTAAGCGCGCCGTGCCGTGCGCGGCCCATTTTTGGTTGCGTTTCCACTTGGCATAGTACCGGCTAGCGGGTACTATTTCACAGTTTTTCTGGCCCCATAAAATCGAGGTTCTTTGCGGGCCAACAACCAGGCTGAGTCGGGCTGAGTATGCTAAACTAGAGAGAGAATCGCTGGCAAGGGGGCTACAACTACAACAAGATGAACATATTTGGCCGTGATTTAATTGTAATACACGTTTCAAAATGATGCCGAAGTAACAACATACTGATACCGGTTAGTAAAAACCATGAATTAATGCTTTGACAAGTCTGCAGACAGACAGCAGGCGAAAAACCTTTTAAAATGCGTGTTTTCTGAATGGAGATCGGCTAAGCTAACGCAGTATATGCTCCGACCGTCGACACTCACAACAACGGCCTACAGACATAAATAAACCAGCGACTGTATTTGCCATGACACAGACAGTCTGTGGTTTGTACTTGTTTAACTTTTGTCTAGTTTCTGAACAGATATGAGGAGCTGTGAGCTTGAGTGCTAACAGCTAACGGCTGATGTTGTTTTTCTGTGGTTCGCATTGAAGATGACGTCACGGCTCCGCCTACACTGCGTTACTATAGTTACTGCCCCAGCTACTAAACTGTAATGGAAACGCAGCATAAAGTGAGCCTGTCCTAACAAGGCCTAACAAGGCCTAACTATACCGTACTAAGCCGAGCGAGGCCCTGCAATGGAAATGCGCCATTAGACCAATACCATTTCAGGACCTGCAGTACATGTCATGCAAAATGTTGTGATATTGATATTCTGTCCACAAGGTGTTTTTATTTCTAATATTTTTGACACAAGTGTCACAGTTTGCTTCATCTCCTTACCTGCTGCACTTCAGAACTTTTCCACAACCCCGCCTCCACCTCACCCCACTGAGCAGCCCCTCCCCGCTCATCAGCTCACCTGTGCTCCCAGCTGCAACTCATCTGCAATCAATCCAGTGTGTATGCCTCTCATGCTCTCACACCTGCTTTCCTCTCTAATTCTGTTAAACCCACCAGCGTTCTGTCTCTGACCTTGCGATCTGCCTCTGCTTCCCTGCTTCCCTGCTTCCCGTCGGCCTGTGGCTGTTTATTGTTTTCTTTTCGTCTTACCTGGTTCTGCCTGGCCTCGCCCAACCATCTGCCTGTTCTCTACTGGTTTGGCAACAACCATTTTTAATTTCATTCAAATATTTGTGCTCAAAATAAAAATAAAAGTTACATTTACAGAAATAAATCAGAGATTTTCAAGTAAAAAAAAAACTGTAACTAATTAAGATAATAGTTAACAGATTTTATGTCTTAAGATAGAGATTAAACGTTTTAAATTAGCAATACATTTAAAAAAAAAAAAAACACTAAGCAAATAAAGAAACATCAATTTATAATTTTGTTGTTTCATTACCTTTTTTATATATCTTTTTCTAAATGGGTTTTATAAGCCCTGGCTGGTTGCTGGAGTCCTAACTGAGAGACACAAAAACTCTGGGGCTGCTCCAGATGTTGAGTCATGCATTTTTGGGACATGAGTGCAAAGAGATAAAGAGAAGAGATAACATATTAAACTTGAATTTAATATGTTTTCTGTCTTCACTCCAGTATTATTATATGCAGTCATATTGAAATGTATCAGTCCAATGTGTACAATCATTAGTTAATACAAAAGCTTATCACATTCCTCTCTTACTGCACCTCAGTAACAGACACATTTTTTTAAGATAAATGTGGCACTGAGCTCTGCATCATATTAAAATGTTAATCGATTTGCTTTTAATCAGTAGAGGGTTAGGGCCAGGCAAAAAAAGAGAAAGATTTGTTTTGCATTTCGAGAACTAAGTTGATATTTCAGTGTATAGAAGATAATAATTTACATTTCCTATGAGAGCACAAAGAGAGAGAAGAAAACGAATAGGCAGGACAGCAGCAGAGAGAGAGAAACCAGACGACCGGTCCCAGAGGAAACGTGGACTCTAACGAAGCACGGCTGGTTGCTGGAGTCCTGGCTGTTGGTCTGAGAGCTGATCCAGTACTGGTACCGTGACACTTGGACATAGATACCTGGGGAGTTTGGCAGAGCACAGCCGTATCCAGAACTAAATACTCACTAGAGCATCACATTTGGATGTCTTAATAGTCCTAATAATGATTGGTTGTGCATCAAAGATCAGCAGCTAAACGAGGTCAAAGTTAAAATAATTTAGCTTTTGAGCGCAGCGCTCTGCACTTATTTTTTTTTTAAACACTTTACATTTTGCTTACGGCAAATTATTTTACCGGACAAAATGACTGGATAGATTAAATTAGCCAGACTTCCAGAGATTTTGTGAAAGTGTTTCATTTTTCTCCTCCTGCCTGTGCAGCAGCATCACTTTCAGGCAACTAACCAAAAATAAATAAAAACATTGCTTGGAGACAGGGAACCAAAGTGGTAAATTGTTAAAACAGAGTTGTAAAGCGACATTTAATCATATAATAAGCTAATTCTATTATTTGCAAGCTCTCGCGGGCCTTGAGTACCCATATTTTGTTTTGTTTTATTTTTATTTATGGAGATCAAACGATGGAGAGGGTTAAAAAAAACGAAAGAAGGGCTTCCATATCCGGCAGAGAAGTTGTTGGTGCTGCCGGATCTGGAAACCCCCTCTTTAGTTTTTTACCTGCTGGGCCCAGAGTAAAATGCTTTTGTGAGCACACACTAGAGGGGATCAGGCAACACCAGTGTGATTTTGGTGACGGTGTGACTGTCCTGGACAAAGTTGTAGGGGGGGTGCCATATCTGGCAGGAGAAATACCTGCTCTGCTGAATATGTTATGTAGAGAACAGTGCAGATCTTCCCTATTGACACCAGGAAAAACCTAGTCTAAAATAAGTAACATTAATAGTGTGATATAGGCACAGATATAAGATCAATAATACACTTTATTTTAGGGCACCTTTCAAAACATTCAATGTCACCTTAAAATAAAATAAAATATGAGTGGCATTACAATACAAAAATGTGTTGAGTAGGAAACCACAGAGGAAAATTACATTCAAAGGAGCAATTAAAGCGAGTGAAGCCAGTTTGAACAAATTATCTTTTAGGCCTGATTGAAAATAACAGTGTCTGACATTATCATATATGTTATATCATTACTGTTATATCATTGCTTACTATTCGTGGTTATCAAGTATCAGACACTTAAACAACAGAGAAGGTTTTAAGAAATAGGACTATACTGACAAATTACATCTTATCCTTTCATTGTCTGTTCTGTAGGAAGGAGGAACATAACAGAGTGGGACTACACTTAAAAACGGAAGTTTGTTCCAATACGAAGATTGTGTCCTTAAAACGAGCCTCCTTGCAATTGTATGCACATTATTTATTAAGCCGTTTGCTGTTTAATCTGATGGGAAAGATATCATTCAAAAGAGAGAAAAAAGCTTAGAAAACTAGGCGAACGCTCAATACACGAGATGACGTCACCTTTGCACGTCCCCGCGAACAGGGCTTCAATGTACGGCAAGCCTTCAACCTACGGCATAACACCTGTACCGCCCTTTATTATTATATGTTTTAAACGGCATCATGTAAATTGCGCTGACAGGCGACAGAGGTCCACAGTGTACCCCCCTCCCTGCGCTGAAAGTTCACGAGCGTCCATAGTGTCTCTCCAACCCCTCCCCCCCGTTGACAGTTCACGCGTCGACAATGCATTTACATGTCCCACATTGTCCCACACAAACATACTCTCTGTCCCACTTGTGGCTTTCTGGCACCTGGTCACCCTATCTATAGGCAGTAATTCCTGTTGTGCATTTAGAACATTTGTGTTAGGGCATGATATAGTAAATAAATAGTTGATAGTTTTGATATTGTGGTGACACCTAGTAGACATAATTCACCTGTGGGATAGTGTTGCTACACGGACCCTTTAGTGGGAACACCTAGGTTAGGTTTAGTCATTCCTGCTAGCTTGTTATACTGAGCAGATGTGCACTTACCTTCTTCATGATTAATGGATAATAAAGAGTGGAACTCCATTCTAAATACACCGCCTCCGACTCCCTTTTTCATCGGCACTACACTGGTGACCCTGACGTTTTCGCGAAAGTTTCCGAAGACTCATTGAACATGGCTGATAGCAATGTTTTTGTAAAGTTGCCGGAGTTTTGGGAGCACGCCGCGGCGGCATGGTTCGCCCACGTGGAAGCGCTTTTCGCCTGCAGACAAGTCAGTGATGGGGACTTGAAGTACTACCATGTAGTGGCAGCGCTGGGAAGCTCCACTTCATCCAGGTTGGTGGGATTTATCGCTGCCCCCCCGCACCATGGCAAATATGAGGCGATTAAGGCTCTCCTCCTTAAGACATTTAGCTTATCTGCTAAGGAGAGAGCCCGCCAGATTCTAGACATTCAAGGCCTGGGGGACAGCAGACCGTCTCATCTCATGGAGAAAATGCTAAATCTGCTAGGGGGGGAAGATCCCCAGATTTTGTTCATGGAGATTTTCCTACGCCACTTGCCTTCCCGGGTCCAGACGGCGCTGGCCAACACACCCGTCACGGAGCCCCGTGCCTTGGCTGAGGAAGCGGACCGTTTTTTCCTGGCTACACAACAGCCCGGTGCAGAGGCGTTAGCTGTGACGCTCAGCGGCCCATCTACGGTCAAGACAGCATGGCGGAGGCCGGACGCGGCAATGTCAAGCCGGCGTGGAGACACCGGAGAGTGCTTTTACCACGCACGTTTCGGGACAATGGCGAAGAAGTGCGTCGCTCCATGCAGCTACAAACCTCCGGGAAACGGAGGTGCCGGCGCTCAGTAGTGGCCCTGAGCGTCGGCGGCACGTGCAGGCTTTCTTTGTCAGCGACAGCGTTTCGGGGAGCCTGTTTCTGTGTGAGACGGGCGCTCAACGGAGTGTGGTTCCCGCGTCGAGGGAAGACGTCGCTCGGGGAGGGCACGGACCGCGGTTGACGACGGCTAACGGCCTATGTGAGGCCTATGTGTTTGTGCATCGGAGGACAGCGTTTCAGCTGGGATTTTGTGACAGCGGACATTTCCCCTCCTCGGGGCAGATTTTTTGTGTGCTCATGGACTCTTAGTGGACGTTAAGAATAAACGCTTGGTTGATGCCTTAACGTTTTCCTCTCTTGTGTGCACACTCGGCAGCGCAGCGTACGACGGGCTGTCGGGCTCGCTGTCGGGGGCGGACACTTTTCTCAGACTGTTGGCCGAGTTTCCAGACCTGTCGCTGCCCACCTTCTCTGCACTCACCACCAAGCATGGCGTGGAGCACCACGTCACTACCGAAGGTCCCCCTGTCTACGCCAGGGCCCGGCGGTTGAACCCTTCTAAGCTAGCTGTAGCGAGGGCGGAGTTTGCAACCATGGAGCGCCTGGGCATCGTCCGCCGCTCCGACAGTCCTTGGGCCTCTCCTCTGCACGTTGTTCCCAAGCCGAACGGCGGTTTCCGCCCGTGCGGGGATTATCGCCGACTCAACGACGCCACTACGCCTGACCGCTATCCGGTGCCGCACATTCAGGACTTTTGGACTTTTTGAGTTCCTGCGGATGCCTTTTGGACTCAAGAATGCCGCTCAGACGTTCCAGCGCCTGATGGATTTGGTGCTGCGGGACCTGCCGTTTGTGTTCGTTTACTAAAGGGTCCGTGTAGCAACACTATCCCCCAGGTGAATTATGTCTACTAGGTGTCACCACACAAGCCCCCCCAGAATTCCCGTTTAAACAAAATTCGTGTGGGGGGGGGGAACAACACGCCGACCCCCACAACTCCTGAGCACTGGAGTCGGTAAAGCGACCTCCGCCTGTGCGGCCCCCGTAAGAGGGACCGGAACAACAGGTCTAAAGTTCGTGACAGGAATCAAAGCCGGGGGGCGGCCCCGTCTCGGCGGTCGAGCCAGCACCACCGGCTGGTCTAAGTCCAAGTGAGCAGCCTTCACCCGGTCAACCGAGACGTGTTCAGCCTTGCCACCCAGGTCGACCACCAGGTGTTTGTCCCCGTGTTCTAAGACCCGGAAAGGTCCATCATAAGGGGGCTGCAGGGGGCCTCTGTGTGCGTCGTGGCGGATGAAAACGTGCCCAGCCGAGCGTAGCTCTGTGGGAACCTGAGTCCTTTGAGTACCGTGCTGAGCAGTAGTTTACAGGAGCGAAAACCTCCGCAGCGTCCAGCAAGAAAGCCCGCTGGGCCGTCGCAGACCAGGGAGCCTATGCATTCGGGAGGAAATCCCCTGGAACCCTCAGCGGCTGACCGTAAACCATCTCCGCCGTAGAGCACTGCAGATCCTCCTTAGGCGCGGTCCTCAGGCCCAGCATCACCCAGGGCAGCTTGTCGACCCAGTTGCCGTCCGTAAGGCCGGCCTTGAGGGCCGCCGGCCTTGAGGGCCGCCTTCATGGAGCGATGGAAGCACTCACAGAGGCCGTTAGCCTGAGGGTGGTAAGCGGTAGTCCTGTGCAGCTTAACCCCCAAACCGCCCGCCACGGCGTTCCAGAGCTCGGACATGAACTGTGAGCCCCTGTCTGAGAAAATGTCTGACGGGGTGCCAAAACGACACACCCACGTTGCAATGAAGGCCCGGGCAACGTCTGCGGCCGACGTCGACACGAGAGGAACCGCCAACGGGTCGTTCTGTCCACCATGGTGAGGAGGTAGGAAAAACCCTGAGAGGAAGGCAACGGACCAACCAAGTCGATGTTGACGTGGTCAAACCTCCTCTCAGGCACCAGGAAAACGCTCCAAAGGGGCCTTCGTGTGGCGGTGCACCTTAGCGCGTTGACAAGCCACGCACTCTCCGGCCCAAGTCCTCACGTCCTTTTTCAGCCCATGCCAGACGAACTTCGCGGCCACCAAACGCACCGAAGGCTTAACGCCGGGGTGTGACAGGCCGTGCACTGCCTCGAACACCGGACGCCTCCAGCTGGCGGAGACGACAGGCCGCGACAGGCTTGTAGAGACGTCACACAGGAGAGTAATGCCCGCGTCGCCGAACACCACGTCCTCCAAGCATAACCCAGTGTTCTCCACCTTCAGAGTCTGGACACCGGGGTCAGCGACCTGGTCCGCCGCCATGCGAGCATAATCCAGGCCCAACTGGACGGCTCCAATGACGACCCTGGAGAGGCAATCAGCAACCAGGTTTGACTTGCCAGCCACGTGTTTATTGTCCGTGGTGAACTCTGATATGTAGGAAAGCTGCCGCTGCTGACGTGCCGACCAAGGCTCCGCCACTTTTGACATGGCGAAGGTGAGCGGCTTGTGGTCGACAAACGCCGTGAACTCACGGCCTTCCAGCAAGAAACGGAAGTGCCGCACGGCCAACCAAAGACCCAGGAGCTCATTCAAAGGCGCTGTGCCTGCGTTCTCTGGGCGTCAGCTGGCGGCTGAAAAAGGCGAGCGGTTGCCAAGCGCCCTCTACCCACTGCTCGTGCACTGCGCCGACTGCGTAGTCCGATGCGTCCGTAGTGATAGAGATGGGAGCCGTGGATGATGGGTCTGCCAGCAAAGCCGCTTGAGCCAACGCGGTCTTGACCTCAGTAAAAGCGACCTCCGCTTCTGCTGTCCAGTCGATCGCCTGGACGGGGGTCTTGCCTTTCAAAGCCTCATACAGCGGCTGCATGATGTGGGCGGCTCGGGCGATGAAACGGTGGTAGAACGTCACCATCCCCAGGAACTCCCGGAGCGACCGGGCTGTGAGCGGGCGAGGAAAAGCCGCAACAGCCTCCACCTTCGCCGGCAGAGGTGCCGCTCCGCCCTTGGTGACGCGGTGCCCGAGGAAGTCAATGTCAGACACCCCGAACTGGCACTTTGCAGGATTGATCATTAATCCGTGTTCGTTGAGCCGCGTGAAAAGGGCTCGGAGGTGGGACAGGTGCTCCTCCACTGAAGCGCTGGCGACTATGTCGTCCAGGTTTAGTGGGAACACCTAGATTAGGTTTAGTCATTCCTGCTAGCTTGTTATACTGAGCAGATGTGTACTTACCTTCTTCATGATTAATGGATAATAAAGAGTGGAACTCCATTCTAAATACACCGCCTCCGACTCCCTTTTCATCGGCACTACAATATATTAATACTTTTTAGACACGGCATCAGGATTCTTTAAAAAAATAAAATGATCAAAATGTGTTAAAAAGCCTTGGAATCTGATTTTATGGGATCTTTTAATCTCTAACATCACTACAGCTATATTGTACATTTGTGTTTAATTTAGCAGTATTTGCAATATGCCAAGCCACCAGACAGCAGAGGGGTCATCAGAAAGGGCGTTCTGACAGCAAGATAAGGTCGTAATAATATTCCAATTACACAAACTAATAATTAACATTTCCAGGTAACGTTGTGAAAATATACAAAATATAGCATGCTTATATTGATATTGTTTTTCTTTTTGTCAAAATACGTATACAACATTTCATTGCTTAGCTAGCTTGTACACCTGTCTGTTTCTACAAACTGCATTGCTTGAGCATGCAGCGGTGGATCTAGAACATTTTACAGTGGCAAGAGGTCATGCAGGGTGGCATATAAATAATATGCTATCTAAAGCTGTAAAACAATAAAATATAACGACCAAAATCGTGTTTTTTATTGCCACTTTCATGTGAGAGTTAGTCAGAAATGGATACAATGGATTACACTGTTGTATTATCGAGACAGTGAAAAAATCAAATGTTCTTCCCATAACACTTGAACGCAGCACGAATTCAGCTTCTAATGTGGTGGTTTCTGATTGGCTCTTTGGCAGGAAGTGAAAATACTTCATTCTCAGGGATGATGCGAGAAATTCACAGGGTTTCTCCTTAATTTAGTTATAATTTAGATTTCTGTGATAAAGTTTTGAATGGAATATAATACGGCTGTATTCACTGCATGTGCTCAGTTTGTTTTATTATGTTTTATTGGGATAAAAGCAGCGGAACCTTCGGGTGACGGAGGCGGATGGTGAGTCGAGTGGACACTAAAAACTGACATAGCCTATGTGTGAAGTTATTTTAACATAATGTTTTTATTTGACCATGTTATCTCTTGCACTACACGCAACATGTTGCCTAGTTCAGCCCTCATACTCTGACCGAGCTTTACACCGAATCCCATTTAAAATGTTGTCAGTTTACCAAGTCTTCCCTAAAACTTAAACACTAGGAGAACTTTTTTAAATTACTATTAGTGAGTCGTAAATAAGTATTTTCCCGAGTTGTGTACTTATTAGGCATGTATATTTTTAGAATTTTTAGGTATTTGTACCATCAAGGAAAAAGTTGTACTTTTTACTGCACAACATTTTTTGACATTTACTTATAACCACCTTCCTTATGTGATATGATGCCGTAATACTACCAAGAAGCTCAAATTGGCCAATAATACTTAGTTATAAACAGAATTATATAACTTGAACTGTCTGGATTATACATAATACATTGCAGCACATGCAAAGTGTCTCCTACATCAGTCCTGACACCTGCTGTTACTCTAACACCAAGCTCCATTTCAAAATGTCTCAGTTTAACGTAACATAAAACAAGCAGATTTTAACACCTGAAGCAATTTCTTACTCTTTACCAGAAGTGGAAACTAACAGAGTACATTTATCAACGTAATGTACTTAAGTACAAATTCTAGTTTTACCTTACTTGAGTAGTTCCATTTCCTGCTACTTTATACTTCTACTCTACTACATCTCAGAGGGTAATACCTTTTTTTCCCTGCAAAACATTACCTGAAAACCTTCAAAACAGTTGAACTAATACAGAATACACTTACATGCAGCAGAAATTATTATACAGAAACATCATATACCAAATTCTGGAAAATAAATAAATATTCAATATCTTGTAGTCAGTTTCTCCGCCTCAATCAGTATCTAGGGGAGATGTTTTTGGCATTTTTGCCCTTTACCTCCCTTCATTTCTACTGTATATAAAAGGGAAATACTGACGGGCAATTATTTTTAATTTCTTAAAGTAAAATTAATTAATTATTTTTACTTTAAGAGCATTTAGCTAATCCTAACTTCCATTTAAATAAAGTTTAGATGCAGGACTTTTACTTATAGTGGAGTATTTTCACAGTGTGGTATCACTACCTTTACCGCAGTAAACGATCTTAATACTTCTTCCTCCACTGCAGGGAGGTTTTATTAGTGTATTGAACTTGAATAATAATTGAATAAACTGCAAACTGAAATGTTTATTAAGACAGCTGAAGTGATTTGACCAGAAAGTTTCATGATTCAACTGACCAAACTCTTCTTAACTTGATTCCAAAATAAAATAAACACAAGTTAATAATGTTTTGTATGCAATGCATTACCACAGTGTCTAATATGTATTTTTCTGAATAGAAGATTTGTTTTGTTCTTATGTTCAGGTCTTCAGACTCAGGCTTCGGACTACAGGATGAAGGAGATTGTAACATCGACATTTTGGACGGCTTTTCCCTCTCACATCAACAGTTCATTGAAAGGTACGTGTAGTATTAACATCTCCTTAACATCTCCTAAATATCTCCGAGCTGCCATCCATGGAGGACCTTTACTCCCAGCAGCTCAGGAAGAAAGCCCTCAGGATTATCAAAGACCCCCATCACCCCAGCCACAAACTGTTCTGTCTGCTGCCGTCTGGCAGCGGTACCGCAGCATCCGGACATCCAGAGACAGCTTCATCCCACGGGCAATAAGACTGTTAAACACCTGAACTAAGAACATCCATAACATTCACCAGTTTTTAACTTACAAATTATGTATCACTTGTATATAGATTCTTATGGCACTACTTCTATTCTATTGTATTGTATTTACTTGCACTATTTTATCTGTTTTATTGTGTTGCACTGTTGGAGGAGCCTGTGACCTAAGATTTTCATTGTCATAACTACACTGTAGCTATGTACGAATGACAATACAAGCCTTGAACCTTGAATCTTAATGCATTAATAATGCCCCTAAAATATGTCATCATTTTTGTTCAAAGTTATCCACGGATTGAACATGATTTTGACACCCCCACTCTATGGAAAATAACTGAATGTAGGTTTAGCTTAAATCAAATTTTCTCCAAAAGGCTTATCTATATTGCTACTAATGGACAAAGGTCATACATACCAAGTTTTGTCTAACATTTTTGTGTCTTTGAAAAAAACCATAAAACACCAGTTTTATGTTTTTTTGTGTCAAATTTATTTAGAAATTCTCAATTTTGTGGGAAAAGAAGGCAGTAGCCAAATCGTATCAATTGTATTTATGTTTTAAACAGCATTTATTTTTTGTACAACTTGAAACTGTTACTTTTGAATTCTGAGAATTAAAAAAAACGTGTTAGTAAGTAGTTCAGGTTTGAAAAATGTTTCCTTTGGTCTTTGCTTTTGATGTTTACTTTATTGTAATTAGCATACATTTCTTAAATGTATAAACACCATTATCATAGAATCAGTTTGCTCATTTGAAAAGCAGCCTCTCTGTAAAACATGCAGAAACACTGAAAGTTGTCTTAAAAAAGGACATTTACATTATTTCCTTTTGATTTCTCATCAATCGTCCTGATTTCTGAATGAACCCCTGCTGATTCAACTGTTTCCTCAGGTATGCGTACAGCAGACCGGTGATCCTCAGAGGTCTGACTGATAACACGGTGCGTATTTTGAACACGTGCAAGTACACATACTGTAGAGGACATTGTCAGTAGGATTTTATTGTGTGTATTTTCAGGAGATTGTATTTAATTTAGCACATTCCTCCATCACACAACTTGTTTTCATTTAGATATACTCTACTTTTTGTTCACGCTAATTTCTCATATCTTTATTTCATTATTCATTTTTGTATATTTATGTTTCTTGCACTTATTCTTGATTTCTTTTTGCCCTATTATATTTTTTATAATATAAATGTTTCCATCTATATTTCTCTGTGAATTGTTTTGAATGAAACTATGACATATTGCAACAACAAAAAAAACTCCTTTCTTTTTGATCTGAAATGACAGCTGAAAGTCACCATTTTGAAACCTCAACAAGTGCTTCAAAAGTGATAGGTGGGCAGAAAGTGCCCCTCTGTTATTACTTAGATAAAGAATCAGAGAAATACTCTGCCTGTTTCAGAGGTTCAGGTCGCTGTGCTCCAAGGCCAGTTTGTTGGAAGAATACGGCGCCCGCAAAGTTCGTCTCAGCACAGCGAACACGTTCTCTTACAGGAAAGGTAACTGACAGTCTGCATGTACCCCGCAGGGTTTGTTGTTGTTTATTTATTGTTTATAAGTGATTCTTTTGTTCCAGTGGACATCCCTCTGCAGGAGTATGTGGACGATCTGCTGCGGCCGCAGTCTGCAGACGCACTCGGCAGCGGTGAGTTCAAAGAGTATTTACTTTTATTTTTAAATATGTTTTTTTTTTGTATGTCCTATATACATTATGTTGCATTGTGGGAGGAGCTTGGGACTTAAGATGTTATGTCTGTGAATATGACAATAAAGCCCTTGACCTTGACACTCGACCTCTGGAGGATTCAGCTTTAGGTCGGAACCGTCATGCATTTTATTAAAAAAAAGGAAGGAAAAAAAAACTCTAACTGGATTTTCTTGAACTTTAAATACAATTAAGTTAGTTTTTTTTTATTAAGGTCATAATATAAAATACTAATATGTAACTGTGAATGCAGTTAAATACAATATAATAATAAATAAGATAGTGTACTGTCACAACCTAGTGACAAAAATCTAAATCTAAATAAGATAAACTGTCGTAGTGCTACAACCTACTGAATATTATATATATATATATATTATTATTATAATATTATACATATTAAAGACATTCTGAGAACAATTCATTATATCAAATGTGTCGTAGTGATCTGCCACAACCTACTGAAAATGGCCGAACATATATTTAAATCAAGTATCTTCCACATCATTGAGTCCTGCAAACAAAAGGGGGGGTGCGTTGGATTTCTAACAAAAGACAAAACTAGAGCATTAACACGTGCCAGAACAACTGTTCCACCTCCGATATCTTGTCTTAATAATTAAAATCTTAATGAAAAAGAAGTGGATCAACTTAAAAAACAATGTGTGTTTGAGTTTTGAGTTTTTTAGCCTTACTTGAAAGAAGGATTTGAGGATAAAAGATGTTTTGTGTGTATTTAAAAAATCTTTTTCAGGCCTAGTTTCAGATTTCTGGATGTATAAATAAACCGCATCGACAGCAAAATGTGAAATGTTCTAAATGAAGTTTTGAATGTGACTCACCAGTAATGAACCCTGTCTCAGTTAGAGGTTCTGCAGGTGGATATATAGTACTTTATCCACCTCTGGGTTTTATTTGATTTCAATTTGACCATGAAATCAATTGCATCAAATGCAAAAATGTTTCCTAGCATAGCATAGCCCGAGAGCGGCTGCTACTCGCACCAAACTCAATTTCAAAATCTGTCAATTTAACATGTAACTTAAAAACAGGCACCTTTAAACACTTAAAGCAACTTTTTACCAGTATAAGAAATGATTCAGGATTTTGTGATGGATTATTTAAATCGTCATATATCATATATAAACATAGTATTTCTACTTTGACTCTTCTTCCATGTCTGCACACAGAGCTTTATATTGATGTTTCTCTTCCTGCAGAGACGCTGTATTTCTTTGGAGACAACAACTTCACAGAGTGGCAGAGTTTGTTTGAGCAGTACGAGTCTCCCCCGTACGTCCTGCCTCACACCAGCGGAGCGTACAGCTTCGGGATCGCAGGTTCGTTCTGCTCAAATCAAATCACACACAGTGCTGCAGAATGTCAATGTGTGGCCTGTTCCACGTTTAGTTTAGTCCTACACTGTGATGTCAAACGTTCAAACACATGCATGCAAACACTCCTAAGGATGAAATCGTCTACAAAGATCATCAACGATAAATCATTTAGTCTCTTTTGGTCATCCAAAGATTTATATAAATATTGTTTCTCTGCTTCGTTTTTGTTCTCGACCTAGAGAAAATGTCATCATATTCTACATGAATGAATTCTGTTCCACTTTAACTGAATGCAATGTGGCCAAAGCCTATTGGCCAAAACAATAAAAAAAAATAAAGAAATGAAATGAGAAAAACATTCTCATTTCAGTTCTTAGCACTTAAAAAAGTTGCTGTTTTTTTAAGCTAAAGTACTAGCAGTGTTATCGCTGTTCTGAGTTAGTACTTTTGATTGCACTTTATCTCAGTTACTTTGAATAAAAGTATTTCTTGGATTTGATGAGATTTTTCTCTGTTGTTTACTACGTTTCTCTATTTCTTTGAGCTCCTTGATGTCATTATTTTGTTTCACTTTTCTTAATGATGCTTTTTTCTTTCTTTTTTTCCCCTTAACTTGACTGTAAAATTCCTGCCTCTATAGGCGCTTTCACACCGCAGTACTTTTCCCACAAAGGTTCATCAGAACTTAATTCATGAGAACTCTTTAGTTCTCATGAACTAAGTACAGATCGCGTTCACATCGGAATATGTCCCTGGGGGACGATTAGGCAAATGAAGCCGCTGACATCACTTCTTCTTCTTCTGCTTTGGGTTTACTGGCAGGCCGCAAACAACTTCACGGCGTATACTGCCACCCGAAGTCCCCTGAGTTGGGGACTGGCTTCAGTAGAAGCTGCTGGGACCCCCATCAGCTTCTACTGAAGCCTTCCGAGTAAATCGCCAGAACGCCGACACCTCCTCATCTCCACCGCTCCCATATTTTATTTTGTGTTGCCATAAGTTAGTCTCTCTGCGTTTGTGCGCTGGGCTAATGCTAATAATGCTAATGCAAGGATAATAAAATGGCGGCTTCACAAAACCTTTTTGGAGTTTTACGGGGCGTGGTTTGCATTCCGCCCAGCCAATCAGAAATAGGAACCTTTTTCTCCCACGAAAGTATCTGCTCTCGGAAAAGGGGGTAAAAAGGTTCTCATGAACTCATTTTAGTTCCGGATTTTTTTGGTGTGAACGCAACATTTCGGAACTATATCGGAACTAAAGTGGGAAAAGTACTGCGCTGAGATCGCGTCTATTGTTTGCTTGTTAATTATTTTCAGCAGTGTTATGTGTTGAATAAAAACCTTCAGATCCTGGTTTGTGTCCTCAGGTCCTGGGACCGGCGTCCCCTTCCACTGGCACGGCCCCGGTTACTCTGAGGTCATCTATGGCAGAAAGGTTCTTATTTGTTCAGTTCTCTGCACGTCATGCTGATTAATTTAATCTGTGTTAATATCCTGAACGTGTTGACACAGATAAACATCTTGTTTACCTTATGTTGCCACAGCGATGGTTCCTCTACCCGCCGGACAGGGAGCCTCATTTCCACCCGAACCGCACCACCCTGTCCTGGCTGAGGGACACGTACCCCCACCTGCCTGAGGAGGAGGCTCCGCTGGAGTGCACCATCAGGCCTGGAGAGGTGAGTCTGTTTTACTCAGACAAAAAACAGCAGAGAGCAGATGTTTAAATACATTTCCATTCAGTACACTAAGAAACCTTTTTTGCAAAGCATTAAAGAAAGAAAAACAAAAGCAAGCATGTTAACAATGCAGATTTTAAATACTTCAAAAAAGCGTAATAAGTAGCTGTGCAAATGTTTTATGAGAAATTAAATGTACTCAACACATTTGACAAAGCCCAAGGATACAGACATTATTTTAGCTGAAACATCACTCAACATTTCTGTTATGACTACTGATGCTCTCTGTGAAGAAAAACATACAAAAACAATAAATATATGTAAAATAAATGATCTTTACCTGCAGTTTAACATAGTCATCTTGTTCTGGCTGGCCAATACAAATTTAGAAAAAAGTTGGAAAAAAACTGAATATGTGTTTATTCCTGAAAGAGAAAAGGAAATTAAGTTAAAAAAAAAAGAAAAGAAAGCTGCAAATCTCCATATTTAAGAGGCTGAAAAAACTGAACTTAAAAAATGTTTGCATGAAAAATGACTTGTTAATATAATTCTAAATAAGTTTGCAGCTCTGCTGCCTGAGACTCATTGTTTTGGTTGTTTCTCCGTCAGGTTCTGTATTTCCCCGACCGCTGGTGGCACGCCACCCTCAACCTGGACACCAGCGTCTTCATCTCCACCTTCCTCGGCTGAACTTCTCATTCATCGCTCTCTTCAGCCGTCCAAATTCATTTAATTTAATTTAATTAATGGCGGCTGTTACATCACTTTGTCTCCATGTGCAGACTGACTGAAGAAAAACAAATGATTGTAATTCATGTTTGAGCTGCAAGTTTCAGGTTCATATTTTAGTCTAAAGAAACACACTTACATTCCATGTGAATCTTTTTCGTTTTTTCTAATAATGATAAAGCAATAAAAAGTATTTAATTAATAGTATTTAATGCCCGAACAAGCTAAATGACTGTCGGGATCAGTTGTAGATGGTACTACATTTTAATATTATGTCATCAAATCATTTGTATCACTCTTTCTTGAAGCACACGTTGGGGAATAAAGATGGCTGCTAGTAAAATGTTTGCAGATTATTTAGGTGGTTCTTTCAACAGATAAACGATAATGTGTTGTTTGCATCAAAACTCAAGATCTAAAAATCTAATTTGCTTTTTCATTTATTTGTTCATACATTCAGTGAGTAAAAAATTGAAAAAGCGGTTTGATATTTTCATTTTAAAGGATAAGAAATGTGTTTGAGTATAAATTATTTGAACACACATCTATTTAATGCTTGATTTAAATAGTAAAGGCAGTCAAAGTAGGTTTGGTGTCATTCTTAATATTTCCACTAGATGTCACCAACGGGAGACATTTTAAAATCAATGAACAATAATATACCGATCAGCCATAACGTTATGACCACTGACAGGTGAAGTGAAGAACATTGATTATCTCGTTACAATTGCACCTGTCCGTGGGTGGGTGGGATATGTGGCAGCAAGAAGATAAACTTGTTTCATTGCAAGGCAGGTTAAAAGAAAAAATGTAGTCAGTGAAGATACAAAATGCCTTATTTGCAGATATCCAACTAAATACTGTTACGTGATCTAAATATTTCTTGTAACTGCCAGAAAGATAAGAAAATATCATCCTTGAATAAGTGACCAATTACGTGAATGATTAATTTCCTCCCATATATTTTACTGAGCTGTTGAACCCATATAAATGTATTCTGACTCAGAATACATTTTTATGGGTTCAACAGCTCAGTAAAATATATGGGAGGAAATTAATCATTGACTGAAAATGTGTGAGAACATAATCTAAAACCCTCAAATACTAAATAACAGTTATGCTACACCAGGCTTACAACAGTATCAGAGTCGGGTTGAGTCTGGCATGACATTTCTAAATAGTTGAGAAGGAAGGATGTAAAGTCCTCATCAGTGTCACGTATAGTTCAAATCCGGACTTTCCTGCATGAACCAGTTCATCTGTGTTCTCTTTGTGGAGGGACAGGTGTGTGTGCGTGCGCGTGCTCTATAGTGCCCGTAATAGTGTTCACTGGAGTCAATTGTTTTTGACACTTTTGTGGTCATACTGTGGAATGAGTTTACACTGAAACGAGTTCTTCATTCAAAATTTCGCGGGCAATTACATGTAAGAAGAAGGAGATGAAGTAGTAGAAGAATGAAGCTGGTGTGTTTCCCGCAGCGAGACACTACAATACTAATTGTGGGCTTATCATGTTGATTCGACCACAACAGAAAGAAAAAAAAAACCTCTCGCTCTCTCCAGAGGGGCAGGTGAGCCAAAAAGGGAACCCGGGCCGTTGCCGGCGCAACATTAACCCGTACACGTCCCTGCATTTATTGTTACTTTCTCCATGCTACTTTTCCTTTTCCAAGAGAATGATCAGAAAACTTCATAATCAAAAAAAAAAAAAAAAAATCTTACTAGAGATTTTAATATATTCAATCAGACATACACATTTCATTTGTGATTTATTGGTGTCATTTGGAACCTCAATGAAGTTACATTTGACTAAATTTAAAATGATGTATTGTAAATGTTTATATATGTAAACATAATTTGTACTTCATGTTTTTAAAGCTTAAATAAAATCACCGTTGCATTTGCTCAGTGCAAAACATTTTAGAAAATGTGTCATAAGACACAGTAATTAATTTAAAAGAGATTAATGTTAGTATAATCACAAATACATGTCTTTAGTATTGCCTCTGCCACATCACAGAGGTTTGTTAACCCTACAATTCATCAGTGCAAAAGTTATATCTTTTTTTCTTCACAATTTTATAAACAAATCGATTTTGATCAAGAAAGATGATCTGCATTCAAATCTTTAAAGAAAATAATCGTTATTTGCAGCCCCAACAAAAACTGTAACGACACATCAGACATAACGTTATGTTACATATCCTTGAGTTATAACATTTTAGATGTTTATATTCTTCTGAACTACATGTTTTGTGCAAAACTGCTGCATACAAGTTGTATAGCATAAGGGAAGAATAAAGAAAGGATATGCCAAAAGTATATTTAGATATTATAGGCCTTATCTCTCTTGTTGTAAAGAAAATACCTTTAATTGATTAATTGAGAACAGAATAGAAAAGTTATTATGTGTGGCAGTATCTTGATATTGGTTGCCCTGAGATGCAAGTGAGGAAAACAAATCTGGTGTTCCATTTTTTTAGGTCTGATCTACAATGTCTTCTCTCCTGTAATGATGATTTAAGAACAGGAGAGAATAGAAATTAACATGAACAACTTTCTGGAATGTCACTTTTTTATATCTGTGCATCAGGTGAACAAAGATTATCCTGACAAAAAAAAATTTTTTTGTCAGGATAATTTTTCTAAGTGTGTATTGTTTTAATTTGATTAAAAGGAATCTTGTACTCTAAAACTACCCTGGGAGAATACATGAATGATTTTAATCCTAATTATATTATTGGCTAATGTTCAATCTCAGCCTATTGTCGCTGAAAATAGTAACCCATTACAACAACAAACACCTTTTTAAAACTATCTTTTTTATATAGTTGAACATTTTTTGGGGGAACTTTCTTTACCAAGCAAACTTTTTTCCCCAAGATGGCCTTAAAAAAAAAAAACATTAAAATACATCAGACTTTGGATCACCAGAAAGGAAATTCTCACTTGCTTCTGAGGACTTCCGTAAATTATTCAGGGAAATTCCTTGAAATGAAAATATTTCACTTTATGTGCAGATTATTTTGCTTGTTTTAAAGAATGAGAAGCAGCGATACATGACGCTTTACATGCGTATTAATTACCTATAGACGTCCTATGAGAGCACAAAGAGAGAGAAGAGGACGGGTAGGCAGGACAGCAGCAGAGAGAGAGAAACCAGACGAGTGCTTCCAGAGGACGACCCGTCCGCTGTGACGGTGACGAAGCCCGGCTGGGTGCTGGAGTCCGGGCTGTTGATCTGAGTGTTGATCCAGGACTCGTACTGCGACACTCTGGTGTACACTCCTGGGAAGTTGGCCAGAGCACAGCCTTGTCCAAAGCTCACCACTCCGGCCTGGACCCACCTGGAGCCGCTTTTGCTCACAAAGGGGCCGCCAGAGTCCCCCTGCAGAGGCCAGACATGTGGGTTATAACAGCAGCAGACTAAGACATTAAGTACATTTACTTTCAAGAAATATACTGAAGTGCAACTCTGAGGGACTTGTACTTGAGCCTATAGCTCAGCTTTGATCCCTCTTACTCTCACGAAGCACACCAAACACAGGACAGTTCAGCGGACAGACTCACCTGGCAGGAGTCCTTTCCTCCCTCATCCAGACCTGCACAGATCATGTTGCTTGTGATGATGGCACCATAGGAGGCGCTACACTGCGTGTTGGACACGATGGGGACGCTCACCTCCTGCAGGTGCTGAGGGAACGGGAGTGAAACTGAAGAAAAACAAATAAATAGTATTAAGTCTGGTCCTTCATTACCATAAACATACAATGTAGTTCGCTGTCCTGCTCACACAAAGAGCATCAAATTGATTATACTCTGCTAAAAAAAAAAGTCCCAAAAAAAATGCACTATTTTCTCCTGGTTGTTTGATATAAATTACAGTAAGCAGTTAAAAAATGATTTAGAGTTTTAAAAACACAAAAACTATAGTCGCTTTCCAAATGTAATACTTTCTCTTTTTAACTTCTAATAAGAATCGCAGCCACCTTTTTTTTTTAAAAGCACGTACTGTTTCATGTGTGCATACTACTACCATCTTGATCATATAAGTGCTGTGCAAAGGACTGTGGGTCATGAATGGCCAGCCTTACTGTAAAATGTAACTATATATGCAGTAGTACATCTTGGTATTTTAAGAATACTGCATATGACATAGTATGTGTTGGGACATCTTGCCTTTTAACCATTCTGACAAAAAGGCTAAAGAGTCTTGATATGGCCTTGGGACAGCTCAAATCAGCATTGCCGTATAGGTCCATTTAAATGGTTTCTCCTCTAGGGAGTGTGCGAAAATTCAGAACTACCACTAGAAGATAAGCAGAATTTTTTTGTATTAAAGGATTTGCCAAGTTAACGTCATATCACAGAAAAATGGCAGACGATAGTGAAAATTTGGTTCATAGTAAAAACATTTTTATAGATTTTTTAAGGTGTTATAAATACAATGACCTAGATTACTTAGAAAATGAATTGATGAGCATTAACCCTGATAAGTAAGGGCTAATATCTGACTTTACACAGTTCTTCTTCGACACTTTTAGGGCTAAGCAACAATGCTAACACAAGTCTGACCAGTTTAAGCCAGTTTGTTACAGAACTGCTGGTCCAAATAACTTTGTGGGCATAAATGCACTCCCTCCGGCCCTTAGCGAAACCAACAACAAGCAGTATGTAGATAATTCCAGTTTGGCCAGATCATTGACATCCACCCACACACAAAGACGTCCGTCTGATGAAGGCTGATAATACAAGTAGCAGGGCTTTTGCAGGATGACTCAGTTCTTTGCGAATGTCACCTCAGAGGGAGTGTTTGCTATTTCAGTGTCCCTGGTGGAAAACACCTGTTGTGACATCACTGGTTGGGGGCGTGGCCTGAAGAGGCTCAAATAGGTACATTTAGGCAGAAGTCAATTTAACATTTATTATAAACAGTTTACCGAGTTCATTAAACTCCTGAATCATCAGAAAGCTGCTAATAAATTATTAATATTATTACTATCCTGGCACATGGTTTCACATTTTCTGATGAGTATTTCTGGTTTGTATACAGGGTTGGAGGGGTACTTTTACTAGATACCTGTAGTACAACAATGATCTGTAACGTAATCTGAGTATCACAATCTAAAAGTAATCTAACCCGATTACTTTTCGATTTCCTCAATATCAATGCAAATAAAGAGTAAATATCCTCTTATTTTTTTAGGCTAGGTTAAAGAAAAGTAAAGTTTACAAATGTTTTTAGTTTAACACATTTATTAAACGCAAACAGTATTTTTGTTTAATAAATCGTGTCCATTTAAAAAAAAAAAAAAAAATGAAATAAGCCTAAATGAAATGCAAAAAGAAAATTCAGATAGTTCGTATAATATATCATTCTTACTTATACAAGATTTAGAACATTGTAATCCTGCTAGTAATCACCATTTCAAAAAACAGTTACCAGTCATCTGATTACTTGTTTTTTGTATGTAACTGTAGGGGAATAGAGTTACCTTTTATGTATCCTGATTACGTAATCCCGTACCATGTTATCCGTTACTCCCCAGCCTGTTTGTATAGTATTTTTTTTAATAAAATTAATTCTCACCGTCACTCCCGATGGTTCCCCAGCCGGTGACCCAGCAGGTCGCCCCGGCAGCGTACGTGCTGCCGTCTTTGGCCAGGCACACAGGTTTGATGTAGTCTGTGAAGGTCACAGGTGCGGACAGCTTCAACAAGGCAATGTCGTTATCGCTTGTGCTTGAATCATAGCCTGAGTGTCTGATGAACTCTAACAGGGTCCGGGACACCTCGTTTGGGTTGGAGAGTTGTTGGGTGTCCCTTCCGACATACACGATATAACCGAAAGTGCTGGATCTGAGAAACAGAGACAACATGTTTAATACAGATGCAAAGGAAGCACTCAGGTCAGATCAAATGGATTATGCATTATGAGCAGGGGCCTAAAATGCCGAAGAAGATACCAAAAATGACTACAAAGAGACAAAATGCGATGACAAAGAATAAAACTAAAAAAAGACGAAAACCATTACAAACTGACACAAGAGACAACAAGAAGACACAAAATAATTATAAAGAGACACAAAAAGGTAATTAAAAGATAATAATGGACTCAAAATATCTACACAACAGGGCGAAACAACCACAAAGACACAAAACGACCAAAGCAAGACAATGACACAAACTAACACAAGGGAAAATGACGAGACACAAAAGACTACAAAGAGATACACAATTATTAAAAGAGACCAAAGCAGCTGGGAAAAGACAAATACAAACCCCCCCCCAGAACCGCCCATGCTTCTCATTATTTTATCGATTAATCCATTGACTGTTTCCAATGGTGAAATGTAACTAAGAACATTTTCTCAAGTACTGTACTCTGCTGAGTATTACAAGTTTCTGCCACTTTGTACTATAGTAATCATTTACCGAGTAGTACACATAGAATCCAAACTTTTCTCTGCATTGGAGGATTAAAACAAAAAAAACGTTATGTATTTGTTAGTTATGAAAACTAAATATTAAAATAAATACTATAAAAACACAAAACTTTTAAAAGATCCATTCAGCATAAGAATTACTTTTAGATTTTATACTTTTTAGACTCGTTTGTTTACTCGGGGTTCCATTGGCTAGCGCTCCAACACATTGTACGTGCCAAGTGGCGGGACATCTCTAAGCGGTTGACTAATCACATCAGATAATTTTCACATTATATTTTACATAAAGAAGAGCATGCTGATTTGAATGTTCCCTGCCAAACCCTCAGTACACTCTTTTTGTTGTGTTAGCAGACTGTGTTTGGACAGGTGAGCTGCAGAGTCGTGTGTCACCTGGTGAGGCAGTGAGCTGCGGTCAGCACCCACTGGTTGTTGATCAGAGAGCCTCCACAGATATGCCTGGAGAAGCTGTGCAGGCTGATCTGCCAGGGCCACGTGCCTGCAGGAGCAGCCTCCCCCCCCACAATCTTAGTGTTGAGCGGTGCGGTGCCACAGACTGCAGGGACACAGTGCATCAGGGTTCAGAGAAAAATGTCTTCAATAAATAACACCACAAAGATTATTCAGTGCGCTCAGGCCAGTTTGACATTTTGTGAAATACTGTGTTTAGACTGAGATGCTCACATGGATAGGGAATAGAGTCACTTCGCATACCGAGTTTGACTATAAAAAGCGATTGGAATCATACAGAAATCACATTTACAACACAGATCAGTGGAGACATTTTATTATTATTTAGTTTTTTTTCCGTTACATTGGAGTATGACAGGTGAGATCTGCCTCCCCTGACTGCACGTCGCTGGAATAGAGTCAGGTGGTTAGCTTAGCTTTCAAAAGATTTGTTGTTTGTAATGAAAGTGAAGTCCCAGGTTCCTCCAAAAATACTATATATTATACATAAGACATTAAAACATAAAGAAATGAATTGTTGCATGTAACATAAGTGGATAAAGTTAAATGCAGGAATTAGTAACCTATATACATGTGAAATCAAATCAGATGAGACAGAATTAAAAATTATAAACTGTACAGTAGAAAAAGTGAGTTCAGAATCGTTTGTCTATTTTTTATCACTCATCAAAATGCAATGTAAATTCCTGATTTTGATGCTTTAATCAAGTTTTTTCTAACTCTTGTCTGTCTTATTTAATTAGTGTTAAAGGTCACCTATTATCCAAATGCACTATTCTATGTATTTTATACATAAATATGTATAAAACCCTCTCTTTGCCTCCTTACCCGCATCTCTAAAAACAGGGGTACAATGGAGCTGATCCAGACACAAAAAAGAATACATAAATAAGTAAAGAAAAATGACTAATAATAAAAAGATTGAAATATGTTTGTTATTACAATATGCAAACCAAGGGGGGTAACTATGTAAATGAATGAGTTAATGTTTGTAAATTATAAAGAGACTGCAAGCAATGAGGGAAAAATAAAAGCTCTAATAATGATTATAATAATGAAACCTTTCAATTAAATTAATAAATAAGGATTTAAAAAAGGTATAAGAGCACTCACCATCGGACTGTGCATTGCATCCTGGGGGAGGGACAACAACATTGTTTGGTTACTCATGGGAAGCTGTAGGGTTTGCTTGTTTAGTTTGCATAGTGATATCATTTGTTAGAAACTGTGTTAATTACATTTCTCATAAGCACATTGTTAGAGGAAACCAAACCAGCGGGTCTATCAGTGACTTTGCATCATGAATGGGAGAGTCAGGGCGGGGAAAACAGGATCCAAGTGCAGTTAAAAAATACAAAAAGGTTTGTTATCAAAACGCGAGCTTTATTATAAAAAAGCCGAAGACATGAAAAACAAGAAACTAATTAACAAAACCAAAACCGGGGAGCACGACAGACAGGAACAAACTTACAGACGGGAACAGGCAGGAGACATGGACAAGCATAGACGAGGCAGGGAACAAGGACACGAAGAGACAAGGTAGCATGGACATGGAAAGACGACGAACAGACATGGAGCACAGGGGAAGACAAGACTAAATACACAGAAGGGTAATCACAGGACAAGACACAGCCGGGCAGGGGAGGCAGAAACACAAGGGCAACAGGTGAACACATGAGGCACAATCAGACACACCAGGGAAACTAACGACAGGGAGGCAAACACAGGAAGAAGGACCAGACAAGAGACAAGGAGGAAATACATTTCAAAATAAAAGGTGGAAAATGAAAAAAATGATGTACAGATAACAAAGGTGTCATGAGGTGAATCAAACTGACGAAGATTCATTTGTTAACCAAAGAAGAGTGATTGAAAACAAGTTGACTGTGAAAACATTCGGAGGAAAACAGGCTTGTCTGGATTTTCATGTTGAGTGAATCTCTGATTGCTGATAAGGACGTTTCTGTCATACCCTGTCACTTTTATACTTACAGATAAGAGCAATGTGACATTGTTTTTTTTTGATTTTCTGGTCAAATGTTCAGTCAAATATTCATCTTTTAGTATATGAGCTAACAAGAGAAGTTACATTTTTTTCTACAAAGTTCAACGTTTATTGACAGAATGTCAACTCTTTTTCTTAATGTCCAACTGCCTTTGAATTATTTTGTTATGCCCGGGACTTATATCAAAAGTTACTGCTTACATTCAACTTTTCCACTATATTATTCTTTACAAATTCAAAAATAAACTTTTTTTTAATATCTAGTACTGATACTGAAAGTTTGATTTTAATCGCTTAATTTCAAGTTTATTCTTAACATTTCCAATTTATTCTTAAAATCTAATTTTATTCCTAACGTTTCCACTTTATTCTTGAACTCCAATATTATTCCTAATGTTTCCACTTTATTCTTTAAAGGTAACTTTATTCTTAACGTATTCACTTTATTCTCAAAGTACAAAAGAGTAATTCTCCTCTTATTTTCTTTCTTCTTCTATTTACACCTGGCACTAACATTGAACAATTGACTTTATTCTTGACATTTTGACAAAATTACAAAAGAAAGTCCTCCTGGGACCTTTTTTTTCTCATTCTCCAAAAGAAATAATAAGAAATAACACAATTATTGTACTTTAAGACACTATTTAGGAGCACTCACCTGTAAAAACCAGCAGCACGACCGCAAAAACCACCACCTCCATGATTTGCATTTTCCTTACTGCGTCTGCAGGACGTGAAGAGGCTGGAGCAGGAAGGAGCAACCTGCTGGTGTTGTAATGAGGAAGTGTGTGTGTGTGTGTGTGTGTGTGTGTGTGTGTGTGTGTGTGTGTGTGTGTGTGTGTGTGTGTGTGTGTGTGTGTGTGTGTTGTTTCGTTTGTATTGGGTACTTCACACTTCCCAGCTGTGGTCGAAGAACTGTACCAGTCAAAAGTTTGGACACACCTTCTCATTCGAAGGAGTTTATTTATTTAAATTATTTTCTACATTGTAGATTAATACTGAAGACATCAAAACTATAAAATAACACATATGGAATTATCTAGTAAACAAAAAAGTGATGAACAATCCAGAATATGATTTATATGTTAGAGTCTTCAGAGAAGGCTGTGGTAGCCATGCTGGTTAAGTGTGGCTTGAATTCTGAATAAATCACCTACAGTGTTACCAGCAAAGCCCCCCCTCCCCAACATCACACTTCCTCCTCCATGCTTCACGGTGGAACCACACATGCAGAAACCATCCGCTCACGTCCTCTGCGTCTCACAAAGACACGGAGGTTGGAACCAAAAATCTCAAATGTGGACTCATCAGACCCAAGTACAGATTTCCATTGTCTAATGTCCATTATTGGTGTTTCTTGGGCCAAACAATTCTCTTCTTCTTGTTGTCCATCCTCAGTAGTGGATCTTTGCAGTGATTGGACCACGAAGGCCTGATTCACGCAGTCTCCTCTGAACAGTGGATGCTGAGATTTATCTGCTACTTGAGCTCTGTGATCATTTATGTGGGCTCTAATCTGAGGTGCTTTAATTTGCGGTTTCTGAGGCTGGTAACTCTGATGTATGTCTCCTCTGCAGCCGAGGTGAGTCTTGCTCTTCCTTTTCCCGGGGGGGGGGGGGGGGGTTCATCATAGCGTTCGATGGTTTTTGCGACTGCACTTGAGGATATGCGAAAATCCACATTTCTGATCATTTTCTTTCTCAGAAATCCGCATTCTGAATTTGAATCTCAGAATTCTGAGATTAAAGTCAAAAGTCTAAGAAAAAAATCAGAATTTAATTTTTAATTTACAAAGAAATTATATAATCATTTTTTCCTCAGAATTCTGACTGTTTTACTCAGAATTCTGACTTCAACTACAATTTCAAAAAAGTAAAAAAAGATGTGTATTTGGTCAGATCTCAAAGCAAAATCCACATGTGGCCAGCGTCCTCTTCCTTAATGTTTAAATACTCTGTTACGAGTAAAGATTTTTTTTGACCTTTTGAGAATAACATTAGATTAGTGGATGTACGTAACTGATAAGAAATTTGGAAACTGTTTTGTTCCAGCAGCAACTGGTTAACAAGGCATTAGGCACATTGGCTAAAAATGAATCAAATACATAATATTCATTATTTTACTGTTGTAGAAAAATAACCTTCTGAAACTGAAGTTTTTCTTAACTTTTTGTAATATATTGGATCATTTTACCTTTTTGTACATTAAACCGATATTTCACTGGTTAAATCTTCACTGATGTTAAACATTTATCACATGGTTAAATCGAAATTCTTAATCTTAAAAGTAACTAAAGCTGTAAAATAAATGTATTGGAGTAAAATGCAACACAATCGTGTTACTATACCCTCATGTTTCAACCTAAACAATTTAAATATTGTTTACATATATTTTCCATACATCACTCTGCACACACATGCACAAGCAGACACAAATCCAAGTTATATAAGAAGATTTCTCCATAGAAATATACTGTAATAAGTATAACAGTTAATTCCCTCACATTGTTCATTCATTTGAAAATGTCATCCTTTGCTGTCACTTGGGGGAAATATAAAGAAAGACATTTTTGGGAGACTTAGTTTTAATGCCTAACATTTACATCATGCATTAAACATGTCTGTAAAAGTTCAATCAGGAGAGACTTAGTTTGTTAGTTTGATAACATATTGCTGTATGAACAAGGGGTAATATACATTTTGGAGATTAGACCCCATCATACTGTGATGGATTTAGGGAGAACCCCCCCGGGGTCTAGACACGGGTGGTGGTGGAGTGCTGAAGGGAAATTAAAATCCTTAGTGATGAGGGTTCTTCTGGGCTAGCCTGGCCCTGGATCTGATGAACTGGAGGTGGAGGAGGGTTGCATCGATTCTCCTGAATTATGCTGGCAGGGGAGAAAAAGAGCAGATTTAAACGTTTGCAGGATGCGCTGTGATTGGCATGTGGGGGATGAGACGGGACCGATTGGTTTAGCTGGGGGTATGATGCGCCCTTGCTTATTGAAAGGGCGAGTGAGTGAGAGAGAATTTGTGAATGAGAGCGTGGGAAACAGTCTTCCTGAAAGAACTTGCGCTTAGCTTCATTTAACTTATAATCAAAATAATCTCAGGGGCTAAGGGCTATTCATTCAACCTTCAATTATACATTTTAGCCCACAGACCTCAAGTTCTTTAATTATAATATATTAAAAAGGTCTATACAAAGTTTGTGAATATTTCAGAAAAAAATCAATTGAATAGAAACAAGAACAAAGAACCACTGTCTGCATATAACGTTACAATACGATATCATATTTGTCCAATGTAAAATAAGTAACACCTATTACATATTTGAAATTTTTTTTTTAAAATAATGTATTTTACATACTTTTCTGTTAATTCAAATGCTGGATGTTTTCTTACTTAAAAAATATACTTACACCAAAATACCTGAAAAACTCTCAATTGTAGGTATTTTTTGGTTGTCCCATTATTCTAGTCTTGTAAAAATATTGCAGGCTTATGGAATATTATGGAAATGAATGCTCAAATGTAAAGATTCAAAGACTTTATTTGTATATAAACACTAGCTAGTATAAATATGGCAATCCAACAATGCATCATTGTCCTACCTAATAGATAAAGGACATTCAACAATAAAACAGACTAAAAAAGAAAAATTGTGTAAAAAGAAAAAGTATAAGAGTAGAATAGATTAGAATAAAATAGTGCAGATTAGAAACTTTTGAGGCTACGTCATAACGCACGTTATTAATAAACCTGCAAAGTAGGCCTATATAAAGCTCTCAAATGATTGTAGTGAAGTCAAAACTCAAAGATTTGCCTCTGAAATGCAGGTATATTATAAGCAGAAAATTAAAATACTCAAATAATGTGAAGAATTTATATAAATATGCATTACTTTTATAAATGTACTTGTTCTTAATACACAAGCAAATATATTATCTAAATTAAATAACATTATGGAAAATGTTTTCATCAAATATTTGAGTTAGAAAGACTTTAACAAGGCTTGGGTCCCCCACTGACACTGACCCACCCCACAAACATTATGCATTACGTTAATGCACATCATGTGAACAACATTGTTCTTTTTTCATGCTGTGAGTCATGTTCATCTCTCTGAATATTTTTGCACATACCTCTCTTAAAATCTGCACAGCCTCTCACTTTAAAAAATAACATACTGCAGTTTGTCATATATTATCATGTATCATGTCATTGTACTAGTATTTCAGATTTTTTATATCATTTTGTGTAAATGTTTATCTTTATTCTTTTAAATGTATATACAGCTCTGGAAGAAATCAAGAGACCACTCCAAGTTTTTCTTAAATGCAATCTAGCACATGTATGGCAGCCATTTCATTCCAGTGTCTGTTGAATTCCAACATAGAGAAATGTTGTTAGTAGTTTATAGAATAAATAAAATAAAATAAATGTTAATTTTACTTAAAAACATACCTATAAATAGTAAAACCAGAGAAACTGATGATTTTGGATTGGTCTCTTGGGGTATGTCATTTTGGAGAAACCAAGCTCGAGTGTGCTAGAATTTGAAACTACGCAGCCGAAAAAAATCTGCCCCTTCCTTCAGACTTCCTACAGAGCCCCTCCTCCAACACACAAGAACGCGCACATGACCAATGAGGGCACAAGATAAGTTTGTGCACAGATGGAAGGCTGACAGGCAAAATGATTGGTCGTGCTTTTTACAGCGCCACGGCTTCCACAGATGACATGTTTTTATGTATTTATTGTCACAGCATTTAATATATTCATTGCTATCGGGATGTTAAGAGCATTCCATGGAATATAACAAAAACTGTTTCTGAAATAAATTACATACCCCACCTTTAATGTTAAACCCCATCGACCCGCCCCCGGGCGGAAAAACGCATCATCTGCAGGAAACAGCGTCTGAGGGCTTCTTAAGATTGAATAAACTATGAATGTTTTATATCCATGTAACGGGAAGAAACTCAGCTAACAGATCATTTTATTTAATTTTTTCAAAAAAAAACACAAAGCTAGCGCTGAGCCTCTAAATTAGCCACGAGCGAAAAAATGCTAATGCATTACTGCACAGAAACTCACTCATAACACCCTTATTACTTATCGTAACTGCACATCCAACATATCGACTAGCATCGTGAGAAGACACAGAATCGATCGGTACCTACATCATCACTCTATGATAAGAACTTGCGACTTTATAAACAAAAACAGACATCAAAACACATGGCGCTAGGTAGCTAAAACGGCTAAATGGCTTACCTTTCTCGTTGTCTGGTCAAAAGTGGTCTTCAATGGCATTAAAACGATAAAAACGCTGCTGAAGGTTAATCCATAGGTTAATCCAATGTGTCTGTGTCCCTTTGAAATGATTTCTGATAATCCATAGGCCAGGGTTGCCAACCGTCCCGTATTAGCCGGGACGCCCCGTATTTGAGCCAAAAGGGGCGTGTCCCGTACGGGACTTTGTTTGTCCCGGACTCCCGTGTAAAGGGAAAAATAAAAAATATTTTTCTGTTTGCGCGCAATGCAGTGTGTCTGGCTGCGTGCCTGTGTGTTAGTGTGCGGTATGCGAAGGGCGCTAGGACCGCTCAGTTGACAGGGCAGGTACAATGCTCGCACGTGTGTGTGTGTGTGTGAGATTTTCTCCGGTGGGCCGCGGGCGCGGCATGTGTGGCATGTCAGCCTGTTCAGTCGTGTGGGAAAATGAGCGCTGCCGGTGGAGGAGGTGATAATGAAAGAGGAGAAGAGAGAGAGGATGTGGTTCTGGGCCCTGGCCCTTCTAAAAAGAAAAGACTTGTGTCTTACAACAAACAGTGGGAAGAAAAACACAGTTGGGTAAAGCCCGTGAGTGGAGATCTGTCTCGGGTCTTCTGCACCTTGTGTCGGAGGGAGTTTTCAATAGGTCACGGTGGAGAAAACGACCTGAAACAGCATGCTGGCACAGAAATGCACAAGCGAGCAACACAAAATAAAGGTGCATCAAATATAACTAAATTCTTCGGCAGTTCAACTGCAGAACAAGACAAAGTTGCTGCATGTGAGGTAACATCAGTGTATCACACAGTTAAGCATGGTTTGAGTTACAACAGCATGGACTGCAGTAATAAGCTGGCAAGTGCCATGTTTAGTGATTCGAACACTGCAAAGAAAATGCAATGTGGAAGAACAAAGGCTGAGATGATATAAGCCAATGTGCTTGGCCCCAAAACTGTTCGGGATATTCTAAAAGAGCTGTGTCCTCCTCCCACCGAGGTCGCAGCAGGTGAGGAGGTGGATGCAGCCCCTGTGTATTTTTCAGTAGCCACAGACGCCTCAAACAAGGGGAACCGAAAAATGTTTCCTGTGTGCCTGAGATACTTCAATCAAGACGGAGTACAGTCCAAACTACTAGATTTCTATGAAGACAGTGACGAATCCGCCAGTGGGATCCACCACGCCATAATTGAGTGTTTGACCAAATATGAACTCAAGACAGAGTGTATCACATCTTATTCTGCTGACAATGCCAATGTCAATTATGGCAGGCATCACTCTGTTTACCAGTTATTACAGAGTGACAACAGTCGCATTTTGAAAGCAAATTGCCCAGCCCACGTCGCTCACAATGCCTGTAAACATGCATGCGACCAGCTGTCAGTGGACATAGAGACAGTTGTCTTAAAAGTGTATAGCCACTTCTCAGTGTCAGCTTCTCGGCGAGAGAACCTTCGTGGATTTTTCGAGTTTGTGGACATTGAGTGGAGAGAGATTCTGCGTCAAGTCTGCACGAGATGGCTGTCACTGTATCCAGCTGTTGAGCGTCTCCTAGAGCTGGCCAGCAATAACAGCATATTTCAGTCACTCGGCAAGGCCTGCCCTGTGGTGCTTAGGAAGATATTTTCTGATGATGATGAGGATAAAGCTGCCACAGTTGAGATCTACTTGTGTTTCTTTCAAAACGTGGGAGTTGTCTTCGACCAGCTTGTAAAGAAGCTAGAGGAAACAAACCTCTGCATCACTGATGTGTATGAGGAAATCAGGAAATTCAAAGCAAAAATTCAACAAAGAAAAGATGACGGCTTCTGTGGATTCCTGACCAGGCAGCTGATGGATAAACTGCTGCCTGCAGAAAAGGCCAAAGTTAAAGTGGATTTCACTAAATTCTACAGCACTGTCATTTCATACATTGAGAAATGGTTTGATTTATCAACAGACAATGTAATGATGAAACTCAGACCAATCGGCCTGTTTGAGACACTCAGATTCTCTGACTTGGAAGAGGAGGCGGCTGCCCTAAAGTTGACTGACACACTGACTCAACATGGACAAACTGTATGAGGAATTCTGCGCCAGCCAGGAAGAAATTGAAACGGCACGACAGGATCCCCAAAAATCCACCAGTGAGAAGTGGGTGTCTGTCTTCCAGAAAGTCGGAAAAGCTAACTTGACCAACCTGTTCCAGATAGTGTCATTCGTTCTCAGTGTGCCCGGATCAAATGCCTTTGTGGAGAGGATTTTTTCACTTATGGCCAACAAGTGGTCAGATGCAAGAAATCGCTGCAGCACTGACCTGATCAAAACTGAGCTTCAGATTTCAGTGAACATGAACATGCCCTGCAAAGACTTCTTTCTTGCTGCGCAGAAGGACAAAGAATTGCTGGGTGCTGTTAGGAGCAGCAAGAAGTATCCCTGGAAAAATAAATAGGTGAGTAATATTTTTATTGTATTTTTATTTTGACAATATTGGGCTGTGCTTTTTACACACTCCTAATGTGTTTTTCCTCTTGTTCTTTTTTTCTTTCTAATCAGAACTTTGTCACCGACTCCCCTGACCCCCCATGAAGGACACTTATACGGACGTTTACTTTACGTCTTATATGGACATTTACAAATTTAAATGGACATTATTATCATCCATATCCTGTCCATATATTATCAGTTGCAATAGGCCTACATGCCTTTCTGTCTGGTCCTTGTACTGATACTGATCGATCTCTCTGGAAAAGCCAATTAAAGTAATACTGAAACTTGAATCTTTGTCTTCTTGGTTGAACATTAGCAATTGGCAATGCGTGGTGATGGTTAAACATTTTCATCGCAGATGATCCTATTGTTCTATTTTGTTAACGTGTGGTTGAGAGAGAGAGAGAGAGAGCGAGCGAGCGAGTAGGCAGGCGCTGTCCGCGGTGCTGTTTTTTGTGTGTGTGTGTGTGTGTGTGTGTGTGTGAGAGAGAGTCAGTCAGCTGATTGATGGGAAAATGCTGGGAAAATGGTTGGTTGAAGGATAACATTAAGTCTAATAATGATGTACCGTGCATGTTCACATCATGTATACTTTGCATTACTTAATACCATTTTTCAAATATTTTATTTTTTAACATTTTGGACAAAATAGCCAATTGTACATCGAGGTGCCCAGATGTCCCTAGTGCCCACCTATCCGATTTGAACATGCTGATGTACAATGTGATGTAGTAGCCTAATGCAGGTGTAAGACCATTGTGTTTGTATTGTGTTATAGGTATGCATAGTTTTCTATGCATTTTGAGGGTTTTGGGGGGTTTGACCCCCAAAAACATTTTCGAACCCTAGGGGCTGGCTCCCCCAAAAGAATTAAATAACATAACCCTAACCTAACCCTAACCCTAACCCTAACCCTAAAACCGAAATAAAGTAACAAAAAAAAGTAACTAAATCCGCCAGAAACCCGAAAATCATGCATGTGTCCCGTTTCTCCATTTCGGGAAGTTGGCAACACTACCTTAGGCAATAAACCGACTTTTCCGTTTTCAGATGTCAGAGCGAGAGATAGGTTCGCTCTGCCCAAACTGCATGCGCAAAGCCCCCACCTTTTTTTGGTAACCTGTGTGTGTATGTGGAAATTTCCCTTCGATTCTATTGGCTCTAACGGTTAAAAAGACATGTCAATCATCAAAATCGACCAATGGGTTCCAGAGAAACGGAAAAAACGCCCATTTCCACCCAAATCACCCCAGAGGTGAAGTTTTTTTTGCTAAACCTCTCTAAAAAGGTCAAATGTCACTTGTTTTGCATCAATCTTGGTACAGGGTATTTATTATATGTTGTACTTTGGATTCCTAAAGCTTTTAGTCTACTAACCCATCATCCAAGGGTAGTTTTCACTATAAGTAAAAAAGAATTTTTGGACGGACACAATAATTTACAGTTTTTTACTATGTTCAATCTGAATTTTCTTTAAAATAAAAAACATCTATATTGATTCTGACTTTTCTACATCCAACTCACAGGTTTATCATTACTTTGAGAAAAAAGATTATTAATTTTCCCCTTTTAGAAGTGTAGTTATGGTCATTTGTTCTGGAAATGTCATTTTCGAGCCTGAGACCTGAAAAACAGGCTCGGGGCTTAACAGGTTTGAAAGCTGTATATTTTATATTTTCTTTATATAATCGTTCTATTTTTTATATTCTCTTATATCTAATTTCCTTATGCTGCGTTTATGCTTGCACCAACATTCGCCAAAGCAAACTCCTTATGTGTAAGCGTACCTGGCAATAAACTCGATTCTGATTCTGATTTCAATGTTGGTTATAGTGAATCCTAGGTTGCAGTCGAATAGTCCAAAAATCAGCTCCTAACGTCTATCCCTATCGTCTATCCCTTGACCTCTGTGTGAAACGCAGTGGCGAACCGTGTCTATCACAACTGGACCTTCTGTAGACACACACACCCCCCGCCGCCGCCCCCCTCCCCCCCCCCCCCGGCGTTATAATGTCCGTCTTTTCACTGAATTGTCGTCTTGAAAAGGGTACTCACAACAATTCCGACAACTTCATCTTCACCTGTTGCACTTGTCATTTCAACATTAAAAACAATAAAACGGCATGAAATGCTTCATCGCATTCTAGATCCTCTGTCTCGAGCCAGTTAACTACCGGGCCTTCGAGAGTACCCTGGAACCGAGGGAAACTCTGAAAGAATACGCCCATTGGCTACAAATCAATATATGATTGGTTGATCAGACTGTCAGTCCAAACGTACGCTCCCATTCAGTGCAACGGCCAGGGCATTCTATCAAGGATATAGAATACCTTGGTTGAAGGATATTCTACCCAGAGACCCAGAACAAGATCTGATTGGTTGCATTTCTTTTCTAACACAAAACCACTGAAATGCGTAGTGCATGGTCCGAGAAGCACAAACAAATCAATATAACACTGTAATATTACAGATCAACAACACAGATACGATTCTCATTTATTCATTTTATATACATTTTATTACATTTTATTACATTTTATTTATATAATTAAATCGATTTTTTGTTTGTTTTATCTGAGTGTTCCAGGGTATTCTCTGAATACCTTGAAGGCCCTGACGGTTCGCCACTGGTGGAACGTCACAGGGTTAAGGGATAGTGGATAGGAGAATTCAAAAGGATTTAGGAGAAGAGACTGCGGTACTTTAGAGCAGGGGTCGGCAACCTTTTTGATATGAAATGCCATTACAAAAAAAAATTGTCATCAGCGTGCCGACGATCGTGAATTATGAACGGGGGGGAGGGGGTGAGGAGCTTGACGCTCGTGAACTGTCAACAGGAACTAAACCATGTAATAACACTGTTTATTACATGGTTTAGTTGAATACTCTATTCTGATTGGTCAATTCAGAACACGTGACACGTTGTTAATCCAGAACAGACAGACCGCTGTCAAGGATTTATTGACCGTTGTTAAGGACGCTTACAAAGAAATTCGGTCGATTTAACTGTATACAGTTTGGCCGTTGCTTGAAACTGGGACAAGAAAAACAGCGGAGAAGTAACGGGGCAGAAACCCTCCTTTTTACGCAACGGTCCAGACATAGACATCAAACGGCGACACATATTCAGTTGCCAGTTACTTTGGCATTAGGGCAGGGATATCTAGACACTTTCCAAGCTTTGACATTATGAATTGTGCTACTTTTAAAGCAAGCAGCGATGTTTTCAAATCTGTAATCAGAAAGCTCCTCAAAAACGCTATCGAAGCAGTTCCTGCCGTTGCTACGTTAGTTCAAACAGTAACAACGGACTATTTTTCTTAGCGGATGCATGTCATTTTAAATAAATAATAGCGTACTATTTTTTAAATCAATAAAAACATTTTCTAAATCTATAAATGCATTTCAATTAATATTGGGAGTCATATCGTTACTTTGTTGAGAATGTGGCCATGTAATAAGCGGGATAATGTGCAGCGACGCGGTCATTATTAACACCCTTCATGCAGATCTAGATCCCTCCGCTTCGCGTCGGGCTCCTGATCAGCCTGTCGGGTGTTCTTTTCCCCATAATGACGGCGTCGCTGCACATTATCCCTTACGTATATCACCATTCAAACATCTTTTAAAAGTTTAACAAACCCCACACAGCTCAGTAAAGACTGTGACATTTTGACTTTATTTGATTATTTCAGTAAAAACTAACGTTCATATTTCTCTTTTTGATTATAATACTGATGAACGTTCAAAACAAAGCACTTTGGCAAGTTACCACATACGTTTTAAAATGCTTAATAAGCACCGTAACTTTCATGATATAATTTCTCGGTCATAATCGGTTGTTTCTGTGAACGGCCGACTGTTGTGTGACAGCAAATGCTGCGGCTGCAAGGCATTGTGGGGCAGCATTTTCTCCTCTCCTTTCGTAAAGGGAGGTCCAGTGGTTCCTAAACTAAATGGCCTGTGGCTGAAGTCGAATAGTCCATTTAGCTTAGGAACCTTCCTAACGGAGTGAAATGACCCGGAAGTCAGCCATGATAAGTGCCGTTCGAATTCTCTAGATCAGTGGTTCTCAACCTGTGGCTGTGGTACGCGTACCACTGGTGGTACGCCAGCTCCCGCTAGTGGTACGCGGAGGAATCTGACATATTTTTTTTTCTTTTTTTTAAATATATATATTATTTTTTTTACATTTTATTTAACCTTTATTTAACCAGATGAAAACATTGAGACAAAATTTCATTTACAATGCTGACCTGGCCAAGAAGACAGCAACGTTACACGTTCTTACACATAACACAGACATATAAAATACAGAGAACACAACTAAGTAAACAAAAAGACGAAAAGCAGTCACTACATTGTGCACATTTGGGACAGAAAGGTACAATACTTATTACTGCAAGAGCAGCTGGTGGTAAGGACCTCAGACAACTTAAATTTAAAACAGGCTATAGGGACAAGTGCCATCACTTTTATACGGTGGCCCTGAAGTGCAAAACACCACAGGTGAGGCTTGATTGAATAACATTAATTACAAAATAAATCATACTATCAAAATACTACAACGAATGAAAATAAGCTTGAGATAATTGAAACTGTAGTTTAAATAAGTTCTTATAGGCTATTGTTGTTTTTAGATTTTTTTTTTCTGGCGTTGCTAATGACGACCATACTACCCGCGAACGATTAGCGAACGTTGCAAGCAAGCTAAAGAAAGAAGAAATCTGAATGATGTTTTGAGAGAGGTACAGAGGAGAATATTACCAGCGAAAGTGAACAAGTGAATGAGGAGGAGGACAGTCATCAACAGAGCACAAGCGCAGGCTCCGCCAGCAACGCAAAAGTGATATGCACAGCCACAACGCTGTGATGGAGGAGAGAAGTGACTCAGGAAGAAGGCATTTGCACAAAGAATGGAGAGAAGGCTGTGACCGAGGTCAAAAGCTGAAAAAGCACACACTTGTCCTTAATTGTTATCTTTTTTCTTTTCTTTTTTACTTTGCCACCATAGAAATGGCAATAGCAAACATCAGTAGACTGAAGATTAGCTATTAGCCCTTAGGCTCATCTGATCCTGACATGGAGGCTTTCATTATTATTGTGGAACGGAATTCCCAATAGGACATTCACACTTTGGTATTTGGTACATGTATGTACAGTTGTCATTTGTTGTGTGAGAATAAGTTATTATTTTGTTCTTTATATTCTCACTTGTGGTGTGTGAGTGAGTGATGAGAGAGAGAGAGAGAGAGAGAGAGAGAGAGAGAGAGAGAGAGAGAGAGAGAGAGAGAGAGAGAGAGCGCACAAGTTTCACTTTCCTTTCTTTGGTCATGAAGAATATGTTTCTCTGTTGTCCACGTTCATAAAGCATAAAACAACAGCATCAGAGCACGGTGCAGAGTCTCTAGATGAGTTTACAGTAGTCCCTCGTTCTTATTATACATCCATGTTGTAGTCCGCTGTATAGAAAACTGTAGTTTCCATAGTTTCCACACGGCAGCAGACGCACATTTATGACGTCCGCTGGCGCATCATAAACACGAAAGTGCAGTCGGATTCTCTAAAGTACCGCAGTCTCTTCTCCTAAATCCTTTTGAATTCTCCTATCCACTATCCCTTAACCCCGTGACGTTTCACACAGACGATAGGGTTAGACGTTAGGAGCTGATTTTTGGACTATTCGACTGCAACCGCAGTCTCATATGAATTCCTTCATTGTTCAGTCATTTGAAAACGTCTTCCTTTGGCGTCATCTGGTGGTAATATTAAGAAAGACACTTTGGAAAATAAACCTTGTTTTAACAGCTTTAATATTTACATCATGAATCAAAAAAATGTATGTTTAATTAACTCAAACTAATCCGAGGAGCAAAACAACAGATTCAATCAACCATTATACATTTATCATCCTGCTCCCTTTCCTTTTTGTTAAATACCTCACAGACCTCAAATTCTTCAACTATATTATTAAATGAAGGTCCATACAAAGTTTGTGAATATTTCTGTAAAAAACAAACAAAGAGATTAAGGCCACTGCATATCTAAAACTTTGCACTTTGACGATATATTGGTAGAACAAAAACATGGGAACAATCACATATTTAAAAAAAAAAAAAAAAACGACTTCTAGATGATACACAAAAGCTTTGCTTACCGATTGTATAATAGGAAGTGTGTATACTGTACACCCATGTATTTCTTTAATTTCCTACACCTTGAATTTAAACACAATATTATGAAACTAGCGTTAAAATTATGATTTGTAAATCCTGTCTACATATGTGTTAGTCTAGACACGTTTCCGTTTTTACTGGGTACATTCGGTTGGTCTGGGTAACTGGGATTATTTTTATTTAGACTGCATGTTTTAATTTGCTATTAAAACTTAGAATTGGTTCTAGCGGTTTCTCCATTCATCCAGAAGTCGCTTGTAGAAGCTTCTAAGGATACGTCATCACGCAAGTCACCCACGCGGAGCTCTGTGATTGGTCCAGAGCGGAAAGCTCGAGAAAGGACCAGAAGGTAGTGAGGAAAGTATAAATATGTGACATTTGCAGATTCCGGCATTGAGACATCCAGAACACCGAGTAAGAAGCCGCATTACGTGACATCATCTTTCTATTTGGTCGCCTTATCCTCATCTTTCATCGAAAGTAAGTACGCTTCTTCTGTTTTCTGTAACAGTTTAAATGGGAGTTTTTCAAAACGGCTATGCCATAAATAATGTGTTATCCTTAAAATTATGTGAAAATTACATAATTAAATGTCGTTTGAGTTAAATGTAGCTACGGTAAACGTTGTCATACAGTGACATATTCACCAAACAACCTTAGAAAAACTGCACATTTTAGACTTAATTTTGCTGTAATAATTTTTCCTTTATAGTTTAATTAACGGCTGTTAATGAACGGCTCTTAAGTAACGGCTGTTTAAGAGTTTTCTCCTACTGGATAACAGTTACACCAAACTCCCTCAGAATTACGGTCAATGTTAGGCTTCCATTAATGAAGAGGGCTTCAGTTACATTTTTGATATTTCATTTTTAAAGCAGTTTTATATTAAATGATTTAACAAAAATATTATTAAAACAAAAATATAAAGTAAAAAATATAGGAATAAACTATACTTTGAGTTTGCTCCCAGCCTACCCAATGAATGTTTCAGTTTTAAACGTTGAATAATGCAAAGTATTTGAAAAAAACCGCTATGTTAAATTATTTGTTGATTTAGCCCTATCACCTTCACATTTCCTGTGAATGTGGTGTAATCTTTGACATACCATTATACAGCTTTTTCTATTGAAGAATGAACTACCAAAGTCCATCTAAAGCAGGGGTGTCAAACTCAAGGCCCGGGCCAAATCCGGCCCGCGACTTCATTTGATGTGGCCCGCAAGAGCTTGCAAAGAATATATTATACGGTTACATCATGCCACTTAACAGTATATGTTCATTTTAATTTATTTTTTTATCTTTGATTTATCCTTAATTTTATTTATCTGTGTGAATCTGTGCTGTCCTGTTTTTCAATCTTACCCTGTTGCTGTTAAACTACTGAATTTCCCCATGGGGATTAATAAAGGTCCATTTATCTTACAGAAGCATGTTGCCCATAAACTATATGTCCCACAATGCATCTCATTTTGTGACATGCGCACTGAAGAGACTCCTGCTTTCAGACGTAGTTAATTATGAAGTTATTACCCTATCCAATAAAAATCCAATGCAGAGGCAATAATATAATATAATACATTATTTCATATATATTATGTATTTATATAGTTACAACCGGGCCTTTGAGTGCAACCATAATGCTAATGTGGCCCACGATGAAATTGAGTTTGACACCCCTTATCTAAAGAATCTTCAAATGTATTTTTAATTTGTGGTCTAATGAATGAACTGCCGCTGAAAAACATTCTGCTTTGAAATAGGCAATTAGAGTTAGTCTACCTTTTTTAGTTGTTAGTTATACACCCATGTTTAATCATTAATTTGACCTGTCCATAAAATAAACAACTCTAAGTTGGATATTAAATAGATAATTCAGGCTGGGCAAGATGTAATTCATAATGTAATAATAGTTGTTCTATGTATCTACTTTTCTAATTTACCTTACTATTTATATTTTGTATCTTTAGGACAAAAATTAACATCAACAAAGATGCCTGCAGCTAAAGGTGTAGCGATCGGCATTGACCTGGGCACCACCTACTCTTGCGTGGGTGTTTTCCAGCATGGAAAAGTAGAAATCATCGCCAACGACCAGGGCAACAGGACCACCCCCAGCTATGTGGCGTTCACTGACACCGAGAGGCTCATCGGGGACGCAGCAAAGAACCAGGTGGCTTTGAACCCTAGCAACACGGTGTTTGATGCAAAGAGACTGATTGGTAGAAAGATTGATGATCCAGTTGTGGAGGCAGATATGAAGCACTGGCCCTTCATGGTGGTTGGAGATGGAGGGAAGCCCAAAATAAAAGTGGAATACAAAGGGGAAGACAAAACCTTCTACCCTGAGGAAATTTCCTCCATGGTCCTGGTAAAGATGAAGGAAATTGCTGAGGCGTACCTTGGCCAAACCGTGTCCAATGCAGTCGTCACAGTCCCAGCGTACTTCAACGACTCCCAGCGACAGGCCACCAAAGACGCAGGTGTCATCGCAGGACTGAATGTCCTGAGGATCATCAATGAGCCGACGGCAGCCGCCATCGCTTACGGCCTGGACAAAATCAAGTCAGGAGAACGAAACGTCCTGATCTTTGACCTGGGTGGAGGCACCTTCGACGTGTCCATCCTGACCATTGAAGACGGCATCTTTGAGGTAAAATCCACGGCTGGAGACACTCACCTGGGTGGAGAAGACTTTGACAACCGCATGGTCAACCACTTTATGGAGGAGTTCAAGAGGAAACACAAGAAGGACATCAGCCAGAACAAGAGAGCTTTGAGGCGGCTGCGCACAGCTTGTGAGAGGGCCAAGAGAACGCTGTCCTCCAGCTCCCAGGCCAGCATTGAGATCGATTCTCTGTGCGAGGGTGTCGACTTTTACACCTCCATCACCAGGGCGCGATTTGAGGAGCTGTGCTCCGACCTCTTCAGGGGAACTTTGGAACCTGTGGAGAAAGCCCTGAGGGACGCCAAAATGGACAAGGCACAGATCCACGACATCGTCCTGGTTGGAGGCTCCACTCGAGTCCCCAAAGTCCAGAAACTCCTGCAGGATTTCTTCAACGGCAGGGAGCTGAACAAGAGCATAAACCCAGACGAGGCGGTGGCTTACGGGGCTGCCGTCCAGGCGGCCATTCTCTCAGGAGATACCTCGGGCAACGTTCAGGACCTGCTGCTACTGGACGTGGCACCTCTGTCCCTTGGTATCGAGACAGCTGGAGGAGTCATGACATCTCTAATTAAACGCAACACCACCATCCCCACAAAACAAACCCAGGTCTTCACCACCTACGCTGACAACCAGCCCGGGGTCCTCATCCAGGTCTACGAAGGAGAAAGAGCCATGACCAAGGACAACAACCTTCTGGGCAAGTTTGAGCTGACGGGAATCCCACCCGCTCCACGAGGGGTCCCGCAGATCGAGGTCACCTTCGACGTGGACGCCAATGGCATTTTGAACGTGTCTGCAGTGGACAAAAGCACCGGCAAAGAGAACAAAATCACCATCACCAACGATAAGGGCCGACTGAGCAAAGAGGAAATCGAGAGGATGGTGCAAGACGCCGACAAATACAAAGCTGAGGATGACATTCAGAGGGAAAAAATCTCTGCCAAGAACTCCCTGGAGTCCTACGCCTTCAACATGAAGAGCACTGTGCAAGACGACAACCTGAAGGGCAAAATGAGTGAGGAGGACCAGAAGAAGCTGATGGAGAAGTGTGAGGAGACAGTCACCTGGCTGGAGGACAACCAGCTGGCTGATAAAGAGGAGTACGAACACAAGCAGAAAGAGCTGGAGAAAGTGTGCAACCCCATCATCAGCAAGCTGTACCAGGGAGGAATGCCTGCAGGCAGCTGTGGAGAGCAGGCCGGGGCCGGCTCCCAGGGGCCCACCATCGAGGAGGTGGACTAAAAATAATATGGACTCTTATCACTGGGACTGTTTCAATTACACTGTAACATTTATAGCTTATTTTAATATGTTTTTATCATTAATTTAAGATGGTAATGTTTTGTTTATATATTCCATTTGAATGTACTTTTCATCTCTGACTTGCTTGACTCCCAAGGGCCTAACATCAAGGAGGTGACCTGAGAATTGCTCCTTGATGTGGACTCTGTTATCACTGGGACTGTTTCAATTACAACAGTAACTTTATAGCTCATTTTAATATGTTTTTATAATTAATTTAAGATGTTTTGGATTATATGTTCCAGTTCAATGTACTTTTCATCTCTGTCTTGCTGGACATTGCAATAAAGATGAAACCTAAATATTGTTGTTGTTTTGGTTTCTGGTTTATATCTTAGAAAAAAGTTTGAAAGGAAAAGATATCCCAGATGCTGCCTCCGTAAAGTTATTTATTGCAGGACTATTTTACCTGAACCAAACAAAGATCCAAGTAGATGGTGAATAGTTTTCTGACCATCTGTACTCATTACTGCCAGATTTAAATTCAAATGATTCCCATTGGCTTTAACAATGTTGCAGCTAATATAACAGAGATTATGGGATGTTTTGAAGTTACATGGGAACAAACACTGAAAATATAAAAAATATCCCTTGAAAAATCACCTTTTTATATGAAGATTATAATCAAAACAGTGGTTAATGACGTACATAATTTAAGATACTAAAATTGAACTCTCTAATACCCCAGTGTAGACATACTAAATATAAGAGTAAGTATTAAAGTATTACCATTACAATATAGGAAGTACCCAAAATAAAACTACTGGTAACACAACATTGACCATTGTAGGATAATGTAGTATTAGATTATAATAAATATTGTGTTAATAGTTTTAATGTTGCAGCTGGCAAAGGTACAGTACATTTAATATCTATTCAATACAAATACAATATTTGCCACTTAATTGCATGTACAGGGGTAGCAGTATCAAGTAGCGCTAACAAATAAAAGTGTTATGTAAATGTACCTAATTACTTTCTCCCACTGCTTAATTGACTACGGACAATGAAAATATTAATTGTTTTTGAAGGGTTTGTTCGTTTTTATTTGTCACATATAATCTCGCCCCTATGCTGTGAAATGTTCTCAGATTGCATTTCATATTTGTTCATCTAAAGTATTATGTTACTTATTACAGATATTTTCAGGATATTCATACATGATAAGTGACAATATTTCAAAGTTTACCAAACCCTGGTACTGTATATACATATATTTAGTCAAATGTACATTCCCACCTGCATATTTTAGTGATCACATGTTATGGCTAATGTGGATCTAATGAAATACATACAAATAAATAAATAAGTGCTAAACTTAACATTATTAAATATATCCCACTTTAAGTGGAAAAACTTTTCTTAGAAAATAAAAAAATCATTCAATATTGCCTTTGAATCTTTAAGTCGATTTATTTATATCCTTTTATTTTGTGAAGCGGAAATTTCACAGGAAATAGAACAAAACAGTTTCCGGTCACCACTTGAGTCCCGCCCCACTAGTCTGTTCCATCTTGTATTTAGCAAAGAACAAAAAAAGCCCGACCTCGGTATGGGGCGCATATATTAAGTCAGATTTTAAGAGTATATTTCTAAAAAACGTGAGGTGTAACGGGACAGCATGCTTGGAAGTGGGGCACCGCAGAGAAACCACAGCCACACCCCGGAGAACAGCTAATGTTAACGTTAGCTTCCAAGCTATCGAAGCTAAGCTAGCTAATTAGCTACGGCTAGTATCATAGGAGAGGACAAGGCAAGCTCCTATTTGAACCAGCTGAACTAGCGGTGTTATTTAGAGACCGTTAATGAAATTCACCGTCGGGACTTCTGTGAAAATGGAACAACATTTGTGTTGATTGTCTGCAGAGAGGAAAAGACCCGGGCTATGAGGATAGAGGCTCGCTAGCCCGCTCCTACCAGTTATTTTTCGTTCCGGAGAGGAACCACAATAAGCCGCGGTAAGTGATGCTACATTCAGCTAGCTGTTAGGAAGCTTTAATGCTAAGCTAACCAAAGTTAGCTGTTACATGGGGGTTTCAAACTTGGTGACAGAATCTGAATTTATTGCCAAGCGACTTTGGGTTTTCACGTACAGGGATTTGCCTTGGTCTCTTGGTGCCTAGCAAAAACAAAGATGCAGGAAATAAATTTAAAAATCGAAAGCAAGTTATTACAAAGCCCCAGACAGATAAGTATAGAACACTAAAACATTACAACCAAACGACTTAAATAATATATCTGACTTGGAATGTAAGAGCTGTTCAGTTTTTTTAAGTTGGGGTTTTCCGCAGAAATGGGAAAACATGTCGAAATACGAGTGTCTTTTATTATATTTTCAGGGGCCTTCAGTTAAAAAGGACTTAGTTTAAATGTACTACCGTTCATTCTGATGGATCGTGTACAGTTTTGTATTCAGTTACATTTATTTTACGCTATTTTTGTTTGTACATGACATAATAGACCGTAAAGCACTGATGGAGAAAGTATTCAGATTCGTTAATAAGGTTAAAGTACTAATACCACAGTGTTAAAGTACTCTTAACAGAGCTCTGCATTTGAGATATTCCTTCATTAAAATGATGTAACTATAATCAGGAATATATGGTTAGACTTTTGATAATATAAAAATATCCGATGTTACTGTATGTATATATGGTATCATTAGATTATTATTAGTCATGCATTAATGGGAAAGCAGGATTTTACCGTGGTAGTTGGTTAAGATGGAGCTCATTTTAAGCTATTAACGAATGAATATTTTCAATATAGATTCAATTAATGATACTTTTTCTGTCAATACATTGTTTGTTTTATAAACATAGTGAGAAACAATTATATCAAGCACGATGCGACACCTTAACATGTTTTTTTTTTTAGTCCAAACTTCAGCATCATTACTAATACATTATCATCATTTTCATTATTCAAAGGGAAAGGCAACGAACTAAACAGTGTTATGTGGTTTGGTAACAAATAAAGTGAGCATAGTTGTATTATTACACATCAAGTTGCATCCATGAGGAGTAAATACTGGATTATAATGTTATGCTCTAACTACAACAAACTTAATTTTAGCCTGGTTAAAATCTGATCAACTGACTCTCTTATGGAAGTGTTACTTCTGACTAATTGCATAGTTTATTGTTCGTTATTTATCAGGGTATACTGGAGGACATTTATTACATTACATGTCACTTGTTAGACGCTTTTATCCCAAGCGACTTACATACTCAATACTGTGGACAATCCCCACAGGAGCAATTTGAGGTGAAGTGACTTGCCCAGGGACACAACGACATGCTGACTGCAGTGGGACTCGAACTTGCTATCCTCTGATTCGAAGATCAGCGCACTAACCCACTGCGCCACACGCCTCCCTTTATGGGCTTATAATGTCCAAACAAAAGTATCTTAATAGCTCCAAAGTTATATTTTGAGTCAGAGGTTGATGTAATGCTTATGTATACTTTAACCAAAGCCACATATCTAATTTCTTCCTAAAAATAACAATGGAGAGATCCAGTTTGATGTAAAGCTGATATAACCTTGACGTCTGCTTTGGGAGATTGGCATTGAATCATGGAAAAGTATTCCGTTTTCATTCTGCAGGCTCCTGTATGAGTAGCATGCAATTTTCTGTATTATGGTAACCGCTAACATGTATTCTATGTCATTAGTGGCACAGTTTGTGGACATTTCACTGTTAATGCTACAGTATCAACTTTTTCTCAAAAGTATGCCACACGCCCAATAAAAATGCTTGATACCTTACTGCCTGTCATCTAAAAAAAAAAAATGATAAAAAGAACAGAAATTACTTAATGTATTTTGGGTAGATGTGGATTATTGACTTAATATTATTTGACACCACTTAGTTGGAATGTCACACACATTCCCCACAATGAGCTTCTGTTATGCAAAACTGTAAGGGTTTGAGTTCAACCATGTGATGTTGGTCATTCGGCACCACTGACACACCAAATGTCACGTCAGTCGTTATGTTTAGAACGAACTGTCTGAAGCTCTTTTTCCCTTCTCTATTTTTTACTGTCTTACAATGGATTCAAGTTTAACACAAATGAACATGTGAGTTTGTTGTTTCCACATGGGATGTCGAGGAAGCTTGCTTCTCCTTGGAAAATGATAATAGTATTCTCCTTTTTTCCAAAGTTCTGTATCATTTTTACAAGAAATTACCCAAAAAAACATTATAATAGTATAACACAGAAACGTTAATAAAGGCAGATCAAATATAACAGTCAAAGTACTGTACTTAATCGCAAAACTGAAATACTTGACTTGAGTATTTTCTTTCATAATGCTTCAACACCAACATTTGAAGGGAAATATCCTAGTTTTTACTTTGCTACTTTTATTTTGGAGCTGCAGTTATTGGACATTAGGGTTACATATTGTCAAATTAAAGTTTTGCATATAAAACAAAATATATAAATAAAAATTATGCTTTGTTATAAATTATAATTTTATCTGGACCATTTATCAAATCAGGGGAAAGTTAATTGCCATCTTTAAACCTTTAAGAATGATCACATTTAATTAAAGACAAAATGGTGGTGATTTTTATAATGTTCTGCATTGGGTACTTTTATATAAACATAATACTTTGAGTTCATTTCTCTGATTATCCTTTCTTTTAACAAGGGAACATTTTAATTTCAGGACAACTTGTACCAGGGTATTTTTTACAGATAATTATTTGTACTTTCACTTAACTAAAGGACCTAAAAACTTCTTCCAACACTGGTCTTTCTCATTTTTCACATTGCTTGTTTTCCTCCTGACTTCAGACACAGTAGCTGCAGGCGTCTGCCTCCTCGCCTCGGTTTGAAACACTATCAGGCCACACTGAGTGCCACATAATATATCATTGGAAATCGGTTCACTGCGTTTTGAAGAAACGTTGGGTCGTAGGGGGGTGGGAGAGTGAGGATCTGCCTCCTCGTCTACTCAGATATACTAGTGCATCCAAACAACAGCGGTGCTTTAAAAAAACAAACAAGCCTTGCAGTGCTGCATTCAGAAGAGGACCTGAGGGCGCGCTGCATGTGTTCACAGAGGCCTGCTGATGTTGCCAGCTGACACTCAGATGAGCAGCTACATTAACCCCGTTATATCATGATGTTGCATTTGTCAATTAGCACGGCTCAGTGTTCACGCTGAGAAACATTCAGAGGGCTGATTTAGTCATGAAGCTTGGTGGATTTATTTATTCATAACCATGTTTGATTTGAGTTGGATGGTGCTGTCAGTCAGCTTCCTCCTGCTCTCTGATCTTCATGCATGTGAAGATGTTTTTCTTCTCTTTGCCCTACTTGTGGGCTGTTCATTATGGGTTTTATTTGTTAGAGCATCACCATCGCCTATATTTCATATTTATTAGTTAAACATCCGATGATACACCCTCAGCATTTTTTAAGTAACAAGAAAACATTGAACATTTAGGAATTCAAGGACATCCCTTTTGGGCATTGGGAAATTGTAATGGCATGGCAACATGAGAAATTGATTACAAAAATAATAATGTGTAATTAGTTATAATTAAAACAATTGTTATATGCAGGACATCCAGTTTCCATTTAGTCTAAATAAACGTTAAGAACATTCTTATGAGAGAAACTCATTCTGGAGGGAACTTTGGAAGTTTAGCCTTTTCAGACCATTTACATGCACATACAAACACAATAGGGCCTCTTTAAAAATATGCATGAAGTATATTTTAATCTAGTTATACATCAATTACATTTTCATTTAAGTATGTTTTTCTAAAATAACATGAAGTGCCTTTTTTTTAATGTAAATGTAATCCTAATATACATTAAACACATATTTATTCAGTACATGAATTACTTGTTTGTATAAGTTTAGGCTATATCAGGCACATTTGTATCTTAATATACACAAAGTGCATTTCAACCCAAATTAACATTCAGTAGCCTACATTTCAATCTAAATATAGGTAACGTATTAATAAGTAGTTTTGGGTGTTGCATAAAGGCTCCCTTATGACCGACTTATTCTTCTAATTCAAATCTTTATGAATACTAAAACACTAAATGTGTTACTGAAGTGGAGAGCTTCACTCTCTCCTTATTTTTGAAGGTGTTCACATCATTTATGCACTCGACGTCACGTTTCAGCTCAAACTGAACAGTTAATAATTGAAATATATTCATGTTGAAGTGCACTTTGTGAAAACCAGCTGCCATTTTGTCTCCCCCACAACACTCTGCTGGTCATCACTGTGTTTCTCAGTGTTCTTACACACAACTCGCTCTCACCTCCACAGTTGAACATCCAGTTTCATGTCCGAGCCTGTCACCAGGTAACTGTCCCAGATAGATGAACTGTGGGAGATTAAGACTGCTTTCTATCTCAACAGACCTGCAGAGGAAACAGTCAAAGAATTCCTAAAAACATTGCAGGATTGTTGAGACATGCACCACAGATTACAACTTCAGGAAGGCTGATAAAGTCTCTAGATGTTGGTGCACGTGAGGGGGATTTTGCAAATGGGTCACTTTAACAAGAGTGCAAGAATGCATTTTCCAGTCTGTTTAACACATTCATTAGACGATCTTCTGCCCAACTGAAGTGGAAAACAGGCCAATCACATCACTGATGATCCACATTTAAACCAAGGGGTTGTCCCTTCAGCAAAAAACAAAACATATGATTTGAGCCCGCTATTGACTTCAAGTTTGTCATCAATTTGATGAAAAATTGATATTATACATATGCTGTTAAAGATTTGTTTAAATCAGACATTTCAATAAACAGAAAAATAAATTAAGCCAATATTTTCGCTAGTTAAAAATCAGTAGGATGCTATAATCAAGATATGTAAATTAGGATAAATCTGCAATCTCCAGGACCTGGAACCAGTACATGTTTGTTGCTTAAAGGATAATAAAAGATAGAACAAATTAAAGTTACTAATACTAATTAACTTTTAATCAACAGTTCCAAAAAATAAATGTTGGTATGCGTTTGAATTACCAATAAAGAAGAAAATGTACTTTAGTAGGGATTAAAATGGGTCTGTCCATATCAACTCAGTCCCATGAAATTGTGCTTTTATATATGCATTATATATTAACCATTTCACATTTAAACGTTTCAAGGAAATTACATTTCTTCCTTCGTCCAAATATCTTTAAAAGTGTGATTTTCAGCTCCAGGCTATATAAAGCAATATCAGTGTATCTCAATTTTGTATGCACATATGAATTCTCAATTTGACCTAACTATATTCAAACTACACAGAATACAAATGTGGTTGCAAGAAAGGAAAAATAGCAGACATATACCATTTTGAATTAAAAACAAACAAACAAATTTATATTATTTTATTTCCTCATTCAGGTAAAAAAAATGTATATTTATGATTAGGAATTGAACTGAAAACTAACCGTACCATTTAAAGTACTTATCTGTCTACTGGTTAGAATTACAAAAATGTAGTCTAAGTTGTAAAAAGAAGTCCAACCATCTAAATTTGCAACAATGCTATTTATTAAAAACATTTTATCATTTATTTTGAACTCATAATTTGGCCCCAATTGCAATAATGTGATTCAGGTATTTTAATAATATCTATGGGAGTCCAATGCAATTTAATGGCAAAATTCAAAGGTTTTTCTCTCTCTCTTTCTATAAAATCTTATAGAGAAATGTGTTTCCCCCTGCTACAGTCTGCCAGTACTCACCTCTCCTTCTTCTCCTTGTTTCCCAGGCCCTGGCCATGCCCTCAGGTGCACGGGCGGGCAATATAAAAGACCCCGAAGTGGCAGACCTCTTCTGCAAAGATGATCCGGAGAAGCTGTTCGCTGACCTCCGTGAGATCGGCCATGGCAGCTTCGGAGCCGTTTACTTTGTGAGTACCGAAGTCCCTCTGCGTTAATTGGTTCCCGTTTACAGCTTATTCACTAGTAAACAAGATGCAGACGGATAATCAGACTTCTTTCAATTTCATTTTTCTAAAATCCGTTTTTTTTCCTTCAAAATCGTGCAATCCTACTTTGTGCTTTAGCGGGAATGTAAAAATATGTCACTATAATCAGAAATCTTTTAATTTTGGCCATAATCATGCAGCCCTAATGATAAGTCTAATGAATATAGTCTCTCCTGGAAAACATTCATGGTGATGAATGCGGCTCACTTCCTCACAGCTGCTGAAACCTAACCCTCAGATGGATGTTTTTGGAAATGTACAGGAGCTATTTCTCTCTCTGACCAGCAGTTCTAATAAAGCATACTCCCACTTTAGGCGTTTGGGTTATCTGTTGACAATTGTTGACATTTTCAAACATTCTGATATCATTTTTCAGTTGACAGAAAGCTGATGCCAAGGAACGCTTATTTTTATAGTTCTCTTCAGAGTTTTTATGGCCAATTTCATGTCTCTACTTTTCATGGATCAAGCTTTAAGGCCATGCAAGCAGATGAGTTTGGACCAGCTGGCACAGTGTGCGAAAAAGCACACGTCCCACCGTCCGGGACGTGTTATTTACAATATCGGACAAGTAGATCTTTCAATTGACTTGTCCAGTGGACAAGTGACGGTTTTCGCCCTCATTTATTGACAAATTATTGATAAATTCAGTTTACAAAAGGCAGAACTCATTCGCAAATTGTACGTGTCCGCCATTGTTCGTTTAGAAATGTTAGTTTCGGTTCTGCTTGTTGATTCCTAAGGAAATGCATCTCGCCGCTTTCTGTACAGTTAGAAGGGGGCGGGGCGGGGGTGGGGCGGGACGTGTAGCACAGTGGCAGGGTTGGGATGCAAAACTCGGTTCCGAGTAGGAACAAATAACAATTGTCCGGTCCCGGGATTAATAAGAGTTGTGAGGACAGGAGGCGGAGGCCGAGCCCCGCGGACCGCAGCTCTCTCTCTCTCCATGCTCCGTATCAGCTGATCGCTGCATGGTGCGTCTCTCTTGGTCAAACTTTCTTATGTTCTTTCTCTAACACGTAATGAAGGTTATTAAGCGTTTTAGCTCCTATGTTGTTAATATTGACCACCATTTCCTTTAATAATAATAAATAATAATACATTTAATTTATATAGCGCTTCTCATCTGCCAAGACAAATCTCGAAGCGCTTTATGAAGTAAAGCAGCCTCCCTGTCTGTGTCCTCGCGCTGTCCTCACATCCCCGGACCCCCAGACTCGGAGGAGCACAGGGATGTCAGTATTGTTTATGAAGCAGGCTATAGAAAGTACATTATTGAAATGAAAATACTATTTATTTACTTTTACAAACAGTGAGCAGCTGGGCAGCTGCAGCATGTGTGTTGCAGGACATGTGTAAGCGTGCAAGCGTCTTTGAGTTGTAGAAAAGCGCTAGGCCTATAGGCTATAAATATAATGTATTATTATTAGGTTGGAAATGTGTGGTTGGACTCTGTCTCACAGGCAGGTTGCAGTGTAACATCAGGAGACTGGGCCAATTGTACATTCTCAAACTGCACCACTTAGAACTAACCAAACAATGCAGAGATTATTTTTATATAATTGTATTCAATAAACGTAAGAAATTAAACAGTATGAAGTGATTTGTAAATAGGAATACAGATTTGACTTAATGTTTTCATAAATATATATTTCTCCCAGTTTGTCATTATTTTTACCCTCTCAAAGAACCGGAATCGAGAACCGAAAATAACCGGAATCAAAAAGCAGAACCGGAATCGTTAAAATCCAAACGATACCCAACCCTATGTGTGATGCAGTAAAATCTTACCGCTCACTTACGTTAGCGGTGTCGTAAAAACCGTGGGAAAATGTAAAATACGATGGCGAAGAACAATTTTTGTCCATTCTGGACAAGTGAAAAATGTATTCGGACAAGTAAATTGCCAAACTCACTTGTCCATGGACAAGTACTCTCTAAAAACTTTTTCTCACACTGTGGCAGAAAGACCCGATATGAGCACAACAAATCTGAGTAAATCCGATGTGATTCAGAGACATAGAAACTGTAAGAATGTGTTTATCTTCTTGTTTTTATGAATTTTCTTGTGCATGGATAAGCCAGGGAGATACCTAAAGATACCCTACGTGTTCCTGCTGCCTGGTGCTGAGATTAACTTTAAGATAATCAACCTATTTAAATCTTTTATCAGATTTTCCTTTAAAAGAAATGAATACTGAGCTCATAGGTCTGAGTGTTACTTTAAGGGTTCCTAAGAATTTCTTAGCTGCATTTGCTCATTAAAGAGGAAACTGTGAATCTCAAAAAATGTCCCCACTCAATTATGGAAACAGTGGGAACACAACCTGTCTGTTAATCATTGTATCTGTTTAATATTATTTTACACCTCAAGAGTGTTCCTGCTGTATGTCTGAGTCTCAGAAGAGCAAAAAAAAACCCGATCTGCATCAATTTCTCATCGGTGGACTTGGACTTTATTGTGTGTTTCCTACAGCTCAGAGTGTATTTCAGTTTAGGCTACATCTGGATGGGTTTTATCCTTTGCTAGATTTTCACCTACTGTCATTTACACCTAGCGTTAATACTGCTCACACATCTGTGAGACTGCGTTTCAGTCTGGATAGGTGGAAACCCTGTTTCAGTGAAAGATGGAGACGGATCTTATGTTTAGCTAAGATATGTGCCTACTGAGACTAGCTTCTCGGGTTGCCCTGCTAGCTCACCTGGTAGGCAAACAAATGCACATAGTTTGTTCATTTTATAAATGTTCCAACATTTAGAAATGTTTTGGATCAATATGTTTGCGCATTTATGTAGTGTAATTGAAAGCCATGTTTACCCATTTTCTTTACTTTTACCAATTATTATGGTTTATTATCAATAGTTATACTGTAAACATTTAGCTTTGATGACACATATTTGAGGGATATGAAACATTTGAAGATAATTAAAAAACACATCACCATAAGTTAATATGTCATCGTACGCCCTGGAGCTCAAGCAGATTTCAAAAGGTTAAAAGTATATCTAACATAACAAGCTGCCAATCCCATCTTGTGTTATTGTTATGATTGAATGACTTCCAATGGACAGAAAGTTCCATATTGTACATTATGTATCCAACTAAATATTAGATATTTTCGGAAACAGGATCATACTTGTTATTTATGATGGGTACTGAAACCCTGTATTAAAGGAGTCCCATGGCTTAATATTTGAAGACCGTGATATTGATAAGCTCTGAGGTTATCCGTTTTGCTATTGGTTCTGGAGAAATTACAAGATTACAAATAAAATACCGGCATTGGTAAAATACAGTACCGTTAAAATCGACTTCTTATTATGCAGTACTTTATGCAATTAAACAACTAACCGCTGAGTGGAAATCTGCTTTCTGTTTGCACCAAACCGCACATGCCCAGTTTGTATTATTCAAGATTTAAGCCAGTTATTATTAGGGATGGGTATCGTCAAGGTTTTAACGGTACTACTACTTTTATCGATATCGCTTATCGATCCGGTCTTTTAACGGTACTCTTATCGGTTCTTTTAGAGAGAAAAATAAGGTAAACTAACTTAGATGCATTTTGCAGTCTTCTTGCGTATTAGAAACAGAGTTGGCGACACTAAAACTGCAATATAATGTTTGTGTAGCAATAATACATATGACATATTTTTTAAATGTATTATTAACGATAACGTTGGACCTTAACGGTTCCACGGTCTTTAATAATTCAGCCCCGGGGCCCGTTTAATACCGGGGCTCAGTACCCATCCCTAGTTATTATGGACTGACAATCCGAACAGTAATGTATTCATGCCTATGTATTCTAAGTGATTGTGTAAGAGGGGAAAACTGACCTTAAAGGAGAGGTGTCATGCTTTTCTGGTTATTACCCGTCACCTTGTGTGTTATGTAGGTTTTTATGCATGTAAACGGTCTGCAGAGTTACAAACCCTCAAAGTACACCCTGTAGCGAGTAAAACTCTAACATAGAAAATTCCTCCCCAAAACGCCTCGTTGGAGATTTCTCAGTTTCTTTCTTTGCTCCACGGATGGGTCCATTTGGTTCCGGGTACGAGCTGACGTCAGCTCGTACCTGGAACCAAATGGACCAATCCGTGGAGCCGTTACGTTACGTCCGCGGAGCCGTTACGTTAAGCCTCTGCTGATTGGTCCAAATTGACCAATCCACGGACTTCCTCACACACACTCAGTGCAGGCAGCTCTGCTGATTTCTCATCCCTGGCTGCAGGCTGATAACAGACAGTTGGGATCGCGGCGAAATTCTCTCTGCAGACCCATTCTCACAGCGTTTATCAACCTTTTTCTTACTCAATATCAAGCCACACTTATTGTTTTTACTTCGGCTGTGAGTTTGTGTGTGCTCAGGATGAGTTTGGCTGTGTTTCGCTGTGTATCGCTAAACAAGGAAACCACACCTCCACGGAGCTCAGCGCGATTCACAACGTCCCGACCAATCAGAGCACACTGTGCTCACAGGGAGGGGGGGCAAGAGCTGCAACGAGCCGTTTAGTGGAGAGAGTGAATACTGCTGAATACACATACTTTACAGAGATGCTGTATGCGAAACCAATGTGAGTTTGGAAAAATGCACAGTATAAATCTATTTTAGTATACCTCAACAATGGAATTATGATCAGTGGAAATGGCCATGACATGGGCTCTTTAAATAACCATTGATAGCATCAGTCGGCCTTTTTCCTTCCCATAACGTTTTTTTTTCTTTTTTCTTGAGGAATTATTCTCCATAGAAATAGCAGTGATGCGTCATTTAGTAATTTTAGGGTCTGGAGAAGGACTTTATTTGCTCATCTGAGAGCAGCACTCTCACTTAGGATTTAGGATTACGCCTTTTTTTGAGGATTAAGCTCTTGGAATAGATTATAGAAATGTAGTATTTTACAGAGAAAAATATAGTGTAGTTTTGTTGATAAATGGATCCCAGATATCAGAGTACTTTCATTGACAAACAATTATTTTCAATCACTGATGAAAAAGACAAAAGAAAAACAGCCTTTTAAGAGGTAAAACCTATTATTTACATTGGTAGTTTTCCCTAGTTAAATCCGTAAAAGTAATTCAATCTGAATCCAAAAAAGAATCTGTAAATAAAGGAAATAGTTAGCAATGTAATGCTGCCATTGTACTGGGCTGCGGCCACAAAGATGAAGCTGCTTGTTCAAATGAACTTAAGTCATCGGGTTACAGTGGGCTCTCTCCAGTAAGCTGCTTTCTGAATGTAAACAGTGTTTCTGTCATGGGGATGGAAGGGATTAGAGGAAACTCATTCCTCCTGAATAGGGATGCTTCCTTGAACATGTTTTTTAATCTGCATTTGCAGGACAAAGACTTCAAACAAACTGTACAACAGTCACTTCTCACTCGGAGAGTTGATCAAATCCCATACACTAATTAACCTACATTATGGGACAGGCTCCTCCTCCTTAAACACTTGGAGGCCTACACCTTATTTTAATATCCATTTGGCTTCATAAACTGTCTATCTGTCTTCATGTTTCTTTCCTAAGATATGTTCCCTCCCTTATATTTGCAGTATGGCTGGTGAATATGTGGATAATCAATTTTGAGATGTGGGACTATATATCTTCTTAGTTTTTTGTCTTTTCATGGTTTTAAAGGCCGCATGACAATAAATCAAATACAATATTGTCGCGATATGGGTATTGGTAAGCATTGATCAGAAATATTTTATATTCTCCATATTGTCCAGCCTTAATTGCCAAATAAGTGAAAAATATGTAGAATAATGTTTTGAGTGAATTATCCCTTTTTAATCTGTTATAACCTGATTATAATACCATCACTGCAAAAAAAGCACTGTGATACAAATTGTAGTTCTAAACATAGGTCCATCATTTACCTGTAAACAGTTTTGTTCTATATTTTTTAAAACGAGGGCAGTGCCCCAAACGCTGTCTGTTTGGTCCCCGGCTGGCAGAAGGTAAAAGAAAAGCCCACTTCTGAAGTGCCTTAGAGCAAAGCCAGTTACCAGCAGGACAGACAGTGTGAACACTGAGCAGCTTCCAGGAATGAGAGGGTGACATTGTGCGAGTGTGTTCAGGGCCTTCTTTCAATGTTGCTTCCCTGAATAAATCAAGTTTTAAAACATGTCACCTGATTACCGGTGTGACCTGTTTTCTCTTGAGTGTTTCTGATGATAGTGTTTTTGTCCCCCTACAGGCCCGAGATGTGCGCAACAGTGAGGTGGTGGCCATTAAGAAAATGTCGTACAGCGGCAAGCAGACAAACGAGGTAACGCACGAAAGAAATAGTTTCTTTTCAAAGAAATTCAAAAAAACCTTCTTTATTTTCTTAAGTAAATGTTCCTCCTCTACTAATGAACCCTTCAGTTCATTAAAAAATGTCTGCCTTTTTAAAATCAACCTCATGTTGTCATATTCTTCTACTTTTAATAAACGTGGGGAAAGTAAATAATAAGTACTTCCAGATGTCTTCAATGTATTCCTCTACCTTTTGAACAATAATCATTCTTCATTACGGTACTTTTCGACAAACAAAGATGGGTCGAATTATTGATGTTTAATATATTTATCTAATTTGTTTCTGTATATGAAATGTGCTCAAAAACACAAGACAAGCATCTTTTTTCATGTTCATGTTCAGAAATGGCAGGACATCATTAAAGAGGTGAAGTTCCTGCAGAAACTTCGCCACCCGAACACCATCGAGTACCGGGGCTGTTACCTGAAGGAGCACACAGCATGGGTACGTACTGATAGATGGATGGATACAGAGATAAATACAAAGTCAACGTGTCTACTGATAATAATATATAATGATTTCTCCTCAGCTGGTGATGGAGTACTGCCTCGGCTCGGCCTCCGACCTCCTCGAAGGTCAGTTTAACACAGCTTTTAAAACATCATTATTTATGCGTCTTGTTTCAGTTTGTGACTCTTTGTGTCCTCTCTTCCCCTAGTTCACAAAAAGCCGCTCCAGGAAATGGAAATAGCTGCTATTACCCATGGTGCACTGCAGGGATTAGCATATCTTCACTCGCACAACATGATTCACAGGTAAACACATTTTTTTGTATTGTTTACAAGGTGTTAGTTTAAAAAAAAAAGATTTATAGATTATTTTCCGTCTCTAACAATTTGGATAAAAATGTATTTAACTTAACATTTATAGCTTGTGAACACCCATAACCAACTCAACAGATGTTGCAAACCCCTACATATATAGAAATAAATAATGTAGATAATACAATGAGAGCAGCAGCAATCGATTAAAATAAAATAAATAATTATACAACACAACATTTTTTTATTTTGATAAGGGCTGCAACTAACCATTATTTTTATCATTGATTAATCAGCAGGTTTGGTCTATAAAATATCAGTAAGTAATCTTGTTTTTTGAAAGCTTAAAGTAAAATGTTCTCGCGTTCACTAATCATTCGTAGCTTGTTGATCCCTTACTCTCTAAATCAGCATCACTAAATAATCTTGAACAACACAAAATCAGTCGAATCAATGGTGAAAAGAAAAATCTGTAAACCCTTGTTTTTCAAATTGCATTCATAATAACAGTTAAGATGTGATGATAAAGGCTTTGAAATGCCTTGAAAGAGCCTGGCCATTTGTTGACTTGACCTGTTAAAAAGCAGCAGGAACAAACACTGTTAGTAAGGACAGATTCTTTGTGCAGGGATGTGAAAGCGGGGAACATCCTGCTGACGGAGCCCGGACTGGTCAAACTGGGGGACTTTGGTTCTGCTTCCATCGTGGCGCCTGCCAACTCCTTCGTAGGGACTCCCTACTGGTGAGTTCCTTCTTCTACAACACAACATTTCATCAATGAGAGGGAAGTATGTGGACATTAAGGTGCCGTTTACACGAGGGCAAAACGGGTTGTATCTGCGACGCGGAAACAGACCCCGCAAACGATAACGGGTCCCAAGGTGGATAGATCTGCAAACGGAACGCTCTGGGGGGGCAAACGGCTCCGTGTTTACGCCTATACGATCATTTTCTGATAACGATGAAATAGCCCCGCCTCCCTCTCCCCGTGTGAACGGACACGTGTGAACGGACACGTTAAGTGAGCCGCATGCGTGTGAACGGAAGACTTTTTTGAAAACGAATTCGGTGCGTAAACGCAAACGTACCCGGTTCGTCCTCGTGTAAATGGGGCCTAAGACACGTGTAGCAATAACTCCTCCTCTTAGGGAAGTTCATTTTAAAGCGGCATTTTCGCCCCTTATTGTGATTTAAAGTTTACTTTCTTTAAAGGGCCTATTGTGCTTTTTGGTGGTTTCCCTTTCCTGTCGGGTATATTTTCTTATTTCTTTAAGGGGGGTGGGCAAAATATGGATATAAAAAAAAATATGAGAGTAGAAGTAGCTCTATGAAATTCTTTAATTTTTTTCTATATTCTGTGCTTTTTATTTTCCAGGATGGCTCCAGAGGTGATCTTGGCCATGGACGAGGGGCAATATGATGGCAAAGTGGACGTGTGGTCGCTGGGCATCACCTCCATTGAACTGGGTACAACATGCACGCTTAAATCAGATGAAACCAGATGTGATGAGTGTTGGGGGGATCATCTATGCCAAGAATGGTTTTTTTGCACTTCTTTACAAAACTTGGATAAATCAGGGTTCATTTTATTGCGTCTCTTTGGGCTAATATGCAGTCTATGATTTATTTATGATTGTTCTAATCCGGATTCAATATAGAAATAGTTTGAGATTAGATGTATCAAAGCTTTGTTACTGCAAGTACCTTTTTAAAAATGAATCGCCATGACTTTGTTTCTAAATGTAAATATATATCTTTTGACATTGTTCCGTTTCCTTTCCCCAGCGGAGAGGAAGCCCCCGCTGTTCAACATGAATGCTATGAGTGCCTTATATCACATCGCTCAGAATGAAAGTCCCATCCTGCAGTCCAATCACTGGTGAGGACATTTCTGTCTCCTGAATGAACGTTCAAATAAATAAATGAATAAAGCAGTTTGCTATGTTAAATATCTAAAGCACTTAAATTATTAACAACCACTGCTGCTCTCTGATTTTAAAAACCCTTTCACAGCTTTTCCTGTGATGATTTTTATCATAATAATAATAACATCCATTATTTTTCTCTGCAGGTCTGATTCCTTCCGCAACTTTGTTGACTCTTGCCTACAGAAGATTCCCCAGGACCGGCCTACCTCTGACGTGCTGCTGAATGTAAGAGCTAAACAAACTCATCATTATTTCACTAACAGTCTGCACTTTCTAGCTCTCTGTAATGTTGATGTATCTATTATTAACCGGTATATTTGTCTTTGATGATGAGGCATATTTAAATGAATTTAATTGTGAATCATTCATTTATTTACATTTTTTAAATAATAACTAAATAGAAATGGCTTCCAGTGACAGCAGAGTTAAATAAAGAACGCAAATGTTGAATATGAACAACGCAATTTGACCAAATTAGTTTTTGTGTCTTTGCCTCAGATAGAAGATATTGTAGACCGTTTTTTATGTTGCTCTCGGGGCTGAGACCGCTGCCTCACATAATAAGCAGCATCAATTCAGCCACATTTTTTTACTTAGGCAAACATTTGTTCCCAGGAAGTGACCATAGGTCTGCAAAAACTATCCGTATATGTATGATTTTATTGACCAATCCTTAAAAAACGTTCTTCCTAGTGAGGAAGTCTTGCAGCATGCACTGGAGACGCGCTTAAATCACTTTAAAGTTATAGTAGATCACCCTTCAGATTTTACTGACATTAAAGTAAATCTTTTTAAAAAAGGGGTCAACTAAGGAAAATATGGTTGATCTGCCCACTGAACACCAAACATAAGCCTTCTCAGCATTAGTCTTGCTGACATGCCGTCTCCATCCTTTCTAACGCAGCATCGCTTCTTGTGTCGTGAGCGTCCGATGACTGTGGTCATGGACCTGATCGCACGCACCAAGGATGCAGTGAGAGAGCTGGACAACCTGCAGTACCGCAAGATGAAGAAGATCCTCTTCCATGAGACCCAGCAGAACGGCCCCGTTTCTGAGGGAGGGGACGACGAGGAGGTGAGGAGCGAGAAGACGTGTAACGTATGGGCACAGGTCTTTGGAGGGATACATCATTAAGAAAAAAAGGTGGAACAATGGTTAAATCCTGACATCATGATGAGCGGAAGTATTTCATGTGTGTGTGTGTGTGTGTTTGTCAGGAGGTGGAGCAGTACCTGCTGCGGACAGGCACAGTGAACAGCATGGAGAGCTCCCAGTCGGTGCCCAGCATGTCCATCTCAGCCAGCTCTCAGAGCAGCTCCGTCAACAGTCTGGCCGACGCCTCGGACGACAGCAGCAACGAGATGGCCATGATGCAGGAGGGCGAGCACACCGTCACCTCCAACAGCTCCATCATCCACAGACCCACGGTAACAACAACACATCTGCCAGGACCCAAAGTGCACAAACATAAACATTTGTTTTTATTTGATTTTCCATGAGTTTCTTGTGTAAGACTCTGTTGGCCAGTTGAATTGAGGGACAGCTTGGCAACAGCTACGGTCAGTTTTGAGGTCCGTGTCCTGTAACCTGTCATTTACCCCCGGGGATTTATATGCTGGTAGTTTTATCTCAATATTATTTGTGTGAACAGATGAATAATCTGTTTAAATGTGACAGCTGTAAATGAAAAGCACCTTTCACAAATGCAAAATAAAAAAGCATAAACTCACAAAAATGTTTTTGCAAACGAAATGATCTGCAAATATGCAAACATATTCCACATATACAAAGAAAGTCTGAATACTATAATTAGTTTACAACATTTACAGATTACACATTTACACACCAATAGTTTTTCAGAAATTACAATTTAGACAAATCTACCTCCATATTTTCATATAGTATTTTCTTTTGAATAACTTCTCTCTTTGTGTTTCAATGTTTTTGAATTTAAAAAAAGTTTCAGTAGTCATTTTTTTAAACTCCAGTTTTGATTTGCAAACACGTTTTTAATGGACATTTCAAATCCAAATGTATTTTATTCGCAATAAAGCATTTTTGATGAAAATGTCCGATGCTTCCTCTCCACCTCCTCCCCAGGGTCAGGATAACATCTACGATGACCCCTACCAGCCGGAGATGGACCAGCCCCAGGTTCCCTCAGCCGGACGCCGCCGAGCCTACTACCGCAACCGGGACCACTTCGCCACCATCAGGACCGCCTCCTTGGTGAGTTAATAATAATAATAATATTTGGCTAGGTTTTTCATTTATTTATAAAATGCATTGACATTATAGGCACATGTAATGCACATGAATATACAAGAGATATATACGAGATATACGAGAGAGATAAGGTCGATTTTTTATTCTAAGAACATTAAAATGAAAAAGGAGTAGGAAAATATTGATAGCTATTAGCAGGGGTTAAATTGGGATTTGATATGTGGGGGGGGCTCTGAGTGGAGGTTCCGGGGGGGGGGGATATTTGTATACACAAGACTACAATAAGGACAAATTAATTGAAATTAATTGAAAAATGAAGATTTCCTAAAGTTTTGTGATTTGTGCGACATGACCCTTTATACAGTAGATCCACACTTTAATTCATGGACTGAACCCCCCCCTTCCCCCCCCTCCAGGTGACCCGTCAGATCCAGGAACACGAGCAGGGCTCTGCGCTCAGAGAGCAGATGTCCGGCTACAAGCGCATGAGGCGGCAGCACCAGAAGCAGCTGATGGGGCTGGAGAACAAGCTGAAGGCGGAGATGGATGAGCACCAGCTGAAGCTGGACAAAGAGCTGGAGAACCAGAGGAACAGCTTCTCCACCGAGGCCGACAAGCTGTCCAAGAAGCACCAGGCCATCCTGGAGAAAGAGGTGACCACAGAGCTTCACCTTTCAGTGGAATTGACCTGGAACAACAACCACAAGATCAGTGGGTGTTTGTACGGTGATATAGCACTACATGGAAGTGCTGCTGTATCGCTATCTAGGAGTAGGCTATGATGGGTTAGGAATAATGTTTAGACATTTTCAGGTTATGCCACAAAAAAAAAAACTGAACATGACATAGTGGGCTTTAGTTTTGAAAATCCACATCAGTGACACTGGTGGTCTGCTTTAATTCTGAAGTCAGATTTGTCTTTGGGAAAACATTCTTTATTATTTCATTTGACTAATTATTCACATACTAAAATGCTTGTTTTGATTTATTATTTAATGTTTATTCATTTTAGTTTTGTTTATTAATATCAATAAAAAACAGACTTCATGTGAAAGTCAACACAATTTTACATTCAATAAAAAAAATAGGTCAGTTTGTCAAAAATATATTAACACATAAAAATGTATAATTAAATACTAATTAAATAAATGTTCTCAAAAATACTGTTTGCCGGCATTTATAAAAGGATCAATTATTTTACAAGCCACTATACATTGAGAATATTCAATATATCACATGGCCTTTGAGCCCCTAACCCTCACAGTCCCCCTGCTTCCACTCATACTGCTATTATTAAATGTTTTACTTTATTATTTGCCCCTTTTGTTGTTTGATTACCATGTAAAGCTGCCTTGGGCCCCATGAAAGGCGCTATACAAATGTCATCTATTATTATCATCATCATCATCACCCATCTCTGGAGAATAAGCACTAAAGTTGTATTTTGAAATCTGACCTTTGACCTCCTGCAGACTAAAGCAGCTCTGGCTGAAGAGAAGAAGTTCCAGCAGCACATCCTGGGCCAGCAGAAGAAAGAGCTGACCAGTTTACTGGAGTCACAGAAACGGCAGTACCGCCAGCGCAAGGACCAGCTGAAAGAGGTCAGAACACTCACACACACACACTCACCACTCACTCACTCACTCACTCACTCACTCACTCACTCACTCACTCACTCACTCACTCACTCACTCACTCACTCACTCACTCACTCACTCACTCACTCTCACTCACTCACTCACACACTCTCACTCACTCACTCACACACTCACTCACTCACTCACACTCACTCACTCACTCACTCACACTCACTCACTCACTCACTCACTCACACTCACTCACTCACTCAATAACACACACTCACTCACTCACTCAATAACACACACTCACTCACTCACTCTCACTCACTCACACACACACACACACACTCTCACTCACTCACTCACAGACTCACTCAATCACTCAATAACACACACACACTCACTCTCTCTCACCCACTCACTCACTCACTGACTCACTCACTCACTCAATAACACACACACACTCACTCACTCACTCACTCACTCACTCTCACTCTCACTCACACACACACTCTCACTCACACTCACTGACTCACTCACTCAATAACACACTCACACACTCTCACTCACTCACTCACTCACTGACTCGCTCGCTCGCTCGCACGCACTCACTCACTCAATAACACACACACACACACACTCACACTCACTCACTCACTCACTCACTCACTCACACTCGCTCGCTCGCTCGCTCGCACGCACTCACTCACTCACTCACTCACTCACTCACTCACTCATCAAATCTAGGGCTGCAGTTAAATGTTATTTTCATTATTGATTACAGTGAAAGATTGCTTGTGTGATTAATCATTTAGTCTATCAAACGTAAAAAAAATGCTTTCGGGAAAGTAAAAGGTTTAAATAGAAATGCAGTATTATTTTATTAAAATCTACAGTATGCTAAATTCTCAAAAATAAAAACCATTGACTTTCTATTATTTTATTTATTGATGTTTATATTTGCACAATGATTTTCTCATCCTTTGAAAGATGATGTATTCTTTATTCTGGCAGGACTGATGTTATTTATATCCAAACTGTTCTTGCACACAGTTTTTATCATGCTGGTCTCTTATTTTCTCCTCTGCCGGGTCTCCCAGGAGCTGAATGAGAACCAGTCGACTCCGAAGCGGGAGAAGCAGGAGTGGCTGATCCGTCAGAAGGAGTGTCTGCAGCAGATGCAGGCGGAGGAGGAGGCCAGCCTGCTGCGGAGGCAGCGGCAGTACTACGAGCTGCAGTGCCGCCAGTACAAGAGGAAGATGCTGCTCGCTCGCCACAACCTGGAGCAGGACCTGCTGAGAGAGGTACCGCACCTCAAATCCAAATAATAATAATAACAACTATATTAAAAAACACAACAGTTGAATATAGTAGACATAAGACTGATCTTTCTGAATCATGTATCAGCAAAAATGAAGCATTCCCTCTCCTGCTTCAAACTAAAGTTGAGTTTTCACACACAGTTAACAATAACAATGCAAATATTCTGTGATCTGCAGCTTGAAAAAGAACATCTGAAAATAAATAGATAAATACAATTACATAAATATTTTTAAAAATGGTACTCGTATGCAAAAAAGAATTCCATCAAATCATTATTTGTCATTTATTAAATGAACCCGTCAGATCCATGAAAATGTAAAATCAAATCATTATTTGTCTTTATATTTCAGTGGAATTATTGTTGTCAAACGTTTATGAAATTAGGCTCTTTCCTGTTTATGTGCTCGCAGAAGATATTTGTTGAATAGAACACAACATTTTCTTTATCGCAAATAAACCGGAGTGGTGGCCGTGTAGTGGAATATTTCTATTAGTATTTAAAAATAACAAAACATGAATACATCCATTCAACACCCAATACCAAAATTGCACTCAAAACAACCCAAAATACAAAATCAAACAGAACCATTTTTTCTTTGTTTTTTTGGAAAATAAAAGCTCATTCCTATTTCAAATACATTAAACCAGGGGTCTCCAACACGTCGATTGCGAGCTACCGGTAGTTCGCGGGCAGCTTTTCAGTAGCTCGCCGCTTGATTATAGCGTAGTAACGTTGCTTCTTGATTTTTCGGCCGCGGCTGGACAAATACATTTTTATTTTAGAATTGTTTCTGTCACACGAATATAAAATCGGTCCGTGACGCAGAGATCAAGGAACAGACGTGACAGCAGCACAGAGACACCACACATGGAGCAGTCTGCTTTATCCAGCAACACCAGTCCAGAACCAACAGCAGAATGACCCGCTCTGAATCAGTCCGCGTCGCTGCAGCTCAGAGACACACAGCAGGGATTTGTGTTTTTGAAAAACACTCGTTATCGTCATGTCAGGTTTTTGGTGGATTTAATCAAGTCTTGGATTGCAGAGTATGAATGTCCTCTTGCTATTTTCAGTTGATAAATACGTGTGTAAAGTTTGTGAAGGCAGGAGGAAAGCTTCCGCGATCACCGTCTCCTCTGTTCCTCCAAACCCCGCCCCCTCCTGAAAAATAACTACTAATAAGAGTGACAGGCTGATAGTAACCTGATAGAAACGATATTATTCACTTAATCACTGATTGAGATATGATGAAGCTAACTTAATCTCATACATTCATGGGATTTATGTAACAGTAAGACAGAGAATGTAAGTGTTCACCCACATGCCCTATTTTTGTTTTTATAATGCTGTTGTACTCCTGTTGTCTGCTGTGTTCAGACTCAAGTCATGTTTGTGATGGCACATTCAGGACATTCAGTGTCCTTTTTTTAACAGAAGACCGTTGCTAGAAGCTGCAGCTAGACTGCAGAAGCATTAGTTTTTGAGGATGGAACAATTTCACACACAGATATAGGGAGGCTAGACCTATTGATTTATTATGGTTTATAATTTAATGTCAAGACGAAGAAGAAGAAAAAGATGGCTGGACTGTTCAGTGTCAATCCTGTGGAGATGGAGATGGAGGTTATAAATCTCCAAAATCATGTTCAGCTTAAGTCTCAGCAAAACTCACAACATTTCTGGAGCCTTGTAGATCCAGAAAACTATAAGAACATTCACCAAGCAGCACTGAACATGTCTGCTTTATTGGGCTCTACATACGAACATACATGTGAAGCAGCTTTTTCTGACATGAATGTCATGAAATCTAAAAATAGAACAAGACTGACTGATGAACATTTAAATGACTATTAGAGTGAACCTAAGTGGGTCCAGCATACACCTGTATGGTGGACTCCATGCAGTGCCAGGGCTCTCACTAACTGTGAAAAAGAGTGAATGCACTTATTTTATACATGTGCCATAAGATGTTTGTACGGTGGTGATTAAGGCGATGTATTTACTATGTGGGCCATAATAAGAAGTGAAAACATTTTCTTTTTTTCTTGGACATTTATGTGAATGTTCAGTGATGTACTTACTATGAGGGCCATAATAATATGTGAGAAATTGTCGTTTTCTTGGACCTTGATGTGAAGTTAATATTTTTGATAAGCTTTGGGTATTGCAATTTCACACGTGTACAAAAGTAGCTTAATTCAACTGATGAGTGCTATGTGAATAAATGTAAGCGATGCGATGCAAGTAGCTCTTGGCCACTTTCATTTTTTCAAAGTAGCTCTCAGATGGAGAAAGGTTGGAGACCCCTGCATTAAACATTAAAACATTGACCGTCTCAGGGAAAGTGCAATCATTTCTACACCACACTTAATGTTCCTGTCCTCCCTCATGTGTTTCCTCCCCCAGGACCTGAACAAGAAGCAGACCCAGAAGGATCTGGAGTGTGCCATGCTGCTGCGGCACCACGAGTCCACCCAGGAGCTCGAGTTCAGGCAGCTGGGCTCGGTGCAGCGGACCCGGGCCGACCTGATTCGCACGCAGCACCAGACGGAGCTCACCAACCAGATGGAGTACAACAAGCGGCGCGAGCAGGAGCTGCGGCAGAAACACACCGTGGAGGTCCGGCAGCAGCCCAAGAGCCTCAAGGTGAGGGGGGGGTGCAGTATCTATCTATTATCTTCATTATCTCATTTCTTAGATACATTCTGGAAATGTGTTGTATGTCCTGGATCATTTATTACCGGCAACCACTTTTAAACAAATATTTTGAGGAAATGTTTAATTAAGATTAATAATATTTGGCTATATGAATATCTTATCTTATTATTTTATTAAACTAAAGCTTTTGAGAGCACTACCAAGTATTCTCTTTAAAATAATATGAAGACAATTATATCACTTCATAATAGTGATGGCAAACTATTAAAACTAGATGTCATTACTACATCGTATTAGATGATAATCATTAATGAATGTCATTTGAATGCTTTCATCAAGCAATAATTAAATTCATTGTGTTTTATTTATATATTTGTTATTGTATGTATGGTTATATTGGGAAAACAACAAAATATGGTTAAACTTAAAAAAAGGTTTCACAATAAAAACATAATCTGCAACAACATTTTGATCAGATAAACTAAAATGTCATATGACCCTTAAAATGTAGTTTAAGCTTATAATAGGTCTGTCCTCGACTAAGACATTATTATTTTAGGTCTGATACTACTGCATATTTGTTGTTTTGAACATTTTCCATTTAATCTAAATAATTTATCTAAATGAAAATGTTTGTATTTAACATGTTGTCAGTAGTTCAGAAAATAAAATTAAAAGGTTTTTTGTTAAACAACTAAAAATAGTAAAACCAGAGTTGTAGGTAGTGTTCATTTTGTCAGCTATTTTTCAATTTAGTCTTAGTCCTGTGTCAAATGTCCTTGTTAGATTTAGTCATATTTAGTCACCTTCATCCTGTTTTTATTTAGTCGACTAAAAGTCTGAGCATTTTAGTCTTATTTTAGTCAAAGAAAACTAACTATTTTAGTCTACTTTTTGTTAATGAAAACTGTTGACATTTTAATCTTTTTTTAGTCATCAGATTATATTGAACATTTCAGGCAAACTAGTCTAGCCAAAACCAATCATTTGTCATTTGTGTCAAACTTATTTCACAATAAGATTATATCTTATCCTTATTTGATGAGAAACACAGGTTGAATGATTAAGAGTGCAGCTTTGCAGAGTATCTGGTCAGGTTTCTGGTGTTTTACCTGTGTTATGGCCACATTGCTTCCCTTCTAATAAAGCAATGCATTCGCTTTTTTCCTCCGCCTCATTGTAGCGAAAATGGGCCCAAATATGGCCTTGTTTCTTTCTCCCAGGCAGTGGTGGCGTTAGACTTTTTCGTTGTCCCTCATTTTGACGGACAGGATCGTAACATTTCCGTCATAATCCATTATTACCCGACGGGTCTGTACACAACTCGTCACTCACTCGTGCTGACGGGGGGGATATTCGGTTAACGCAGGGGTGTCAAACTCAAATACACAGTGGGCCAAAATAAAAAAATCGGTTCTAGTCGCGGGCCGGACTGGTTCAATGTTGATTGCGAAACGTATTGAAACAAACTTATAGAACTAACAAAGCTTGGCCTTGAGTTTGACATGTATGCGCGACCACTGCTCCCAAGCCCTGTTGTTGCCATTTTCCTTTCTGTTAAATAAGGTTAGACCATGAGTTAGACCCGAGTCTTCCTGACTGTTCACAGTGTGCCGCTGCCCGGTGTAATTCAAATGTACCGCCGCGCGCAGCACAGACACACAGCTGCTGCCCAGCCGCAGCACCGGAAATGGAACTGCTGGGGAAAAAACGGACTATCAGAGATGTAACGTTATCTTTGATAATATTTCGTCTCCTCCTTTTTCGTCAACGAAAGTAAAGAGAGATTTTGGCAACGTTTTTATTTAGTAAACTACATTTTCGTCTCGTCCTTTTTCGTCAACGATATTGCATGTTGATATCGTTACAGTTATTGTTTACTGACGTCGGTGCGGTCTCGTCTTAGTCATGGAAAAAAAGGTTGTTGACGAACATATTTCGTCATAGTTTTAGTCAACGAAATTAACACTAGTTGTAGGTCATGCAGTGTGAAAAGTAAACAAAAGAAAATGCTAAGGAAATTGCCCAAAACGACAAGTCCACTAAACTATTCAGATGGGGCACCCCAAAATTACAATATAGAAAATATTTGTATATTACTTTGGTGTTATCTGACTGATTTTACTATCGTTTCAGACCAAAGAGCTCCAGATCAAGCGTCAGTTCCAGGAAACCTGTAAGATCCAGACCCGGCAGTACAAGGCGCTGAGGAACCACCTGCTGGAGAGCACTCCCAAATCCGACCACAAGGCCGTCCTCAAACGCCTCAAAGAGGAACAAACACGTAAGCTGGCCATCCTGGCCGAGCAGTACGACCACTCCATCAACGACATGCTGTCCACACAGGCTGTGAGTAAGGCAAGGAACCTCCGCGCACCGCCCACTGCCACACCAACACAGACACACACTGCAACAACACATATTCATCATATTAACACAATAAAAACAAAGTAGTATTTTAGGACATCTACAAAGAAAATCACCACCTTTTTTATTTAGCTGGATATACACTATAGCATTTTACAGAAGTTATTCAAAGCATTAAAAAACATTTATAAAAGCTACTAAAAAAGCGTAGAGTGCAGTGTAACAAAATGTGTAATTATTTAGTTGTAAATAATAATTCAGAAAATGTTGAATTTCACACGTAAACAAATTCCAAATGAACAAAATGGGGAAAAAATAGAATCTTTGAAAAACAAAAAATCCTAACTAAATGATATGGGTTATTAATGCAGTATAAATCTTTTGACTAAACATTTTTTGAACAAAAGACACTTAATATATTTAATCCTAGAGACAAAGCTATTATTTCAATAAATCTTTAATTTATTGGCAGCGATATTGTTAATTGTTTTAATGATGTAAATCATTAATAAACAAAAATAACCTTTTTTCATAATTATATATAATTTGTAATTGTTGGTCAGGCAAAAATACTTTTTTGTTTAATTTAGGCAATTCCTTATTTTGTGAGATGTACCTAAACCTTGAACAAAAAAAAAAGTTCAGCAGATCAATGATTCTTGGTTGTGATTTAGTTTAGTATAATTCTTATTTAAAACACTGAATAACACACTCATATAAACAAACCGTCCAGCTGTCCTTATCATCATGAAGCCCCTCCGGTGCTGACGCTCGTCCCATTTTGTCCCCTCAGCTGCGCCTGGATGAGACGCAGGAGGCGGAGTACCAGGTGCTGAGGATGCAGCTGCAGCAGGAGCTGGAGCTGCTGAACGCCTACCAGAGCAAGATCAAGATCCACACGGACACGCAGCACGAGAGGGAGGTCAAGGACCTGGAGCAGAGGGTGTCCATCCGCAGAGCGCTGCTCGAGCAACGGGTACGTTACAACGCCTCTTCAAACAATACACCAAGCAGCTTTTATTGTTTTATGTCGGCCAGTCTTCTTTAACCACAACACATATGAGTTTCATAAGTTCCATCAGTGTTCATAGTTGTTACTTCGTTAAGAAAAAAACTCAAATCCATAAGGGAAAAACATACAATAGATAACAAAAAGGAAAACTGTGTAATTACCCTTGTTCAGATCGAGGAGGAGATGCTGTCCCTGCAGAACGAGCGCTCGGAGCGGATCCGGACTCTGCTGGAGCGGCAGGCGCACGAGATCGAGGCGTTCGACTCAGAGAGCATGCGGCTGGGCTTCAGCAACATGGCGCTCAGCGGGATCCCTGCTGAGGCCTACAACCAGGGCTACCCCACCCCCAGCCCCTCCTCGGGCTCCAGCGGCTGGCCCTCGCGGCCCGTCCCGCGCTCCGGCAGCCACTGGAGCCACAGCGTGCAGAACTCGGTGGCCACGCCCTCCTGGCGCAGTCAGAACCACGGCGGGGGGGCCTTCAGCCGCGCAGAGTCCGTCACCTCGTCACACGGCCTCGGCAGGGACAGCGAGATGTACAAGAGTGGCAGCCGAGGTCACTCCTCCTCCTCCTCCTCCTCCTCCTCTTCCTCCCACCCCTCCCATCACCCCTCCCACCACCACCACCACCACCACCAGCAGCAGCAGCAGCAGCAGCTACTGCTGCAGCAGCAGCAACTGCAACTGCAACAACAACAACAACAACAGCAGCAGCAGCAGCAGCACTACCTCCCCCAGCACTACCAGCACCACCAGAGCACGCCGCAGCTGTACCGCGACCCCCATGAGAGCAGGGAGCGCGAGCGGCCCCGGGAGTGGGGGGGAGGAGCCAGCAGCCACTACCCGCACCACTCCCAGGGACACCACCACCACCACCACCACCTCGCCTCCCACGCCTCCTCCCAGTCTCTGGCTCTGCTGCCTCCCCCGCCACCGCCTCCTCCAATTTCCCTGTCTTCCTCCTCTCCTCCGTCCTCCGCCTCGTCCTCTTCTTCGTCACAGGGAGGATACGGCGGCGGCGGCCTGAGCATCAGGGGCCCGGGCCTCATGGCGCTCAGGAACAGCCCCCAGCCTCTGAGGAGGACGGCGTCCGGAGGGCCGGGGGGAGGCGGGGGGAGCGATGGCGGGCTCAGCCGGAGCACGTCAGTCACTTCTCACATTTCTAACGGCTCCCACCTCTCTTACTCCTGATTCTCCTCTCTGATCTGAGCTCTGCTTCTTTTTAAAAGAGAGCTTTAGGTTTTTGACATATTTTAAGATGCTTCTTAGAGCCGGAGCAAAGTTAATACTTAAAAAACAACAAATACCCCGATTTTAAATGTAAATTATTTCCTTTCCTGATGTGTGCAGGGACTTAAAAGTGTTCCTGATGCACAAAGAGAGGACGCCTTTTTTTATTTAGTCACTACACAAGTATTAAAATCACTGCTAACCTCTTCCAAACATTATTAAAGAGTTGCACAGGGGGTGTCGGAACTAAACAATCCCAACAAATGAAACACAACGTCCACATGTGAAAATTGAGCCGCAAAATGAACAAGACAAAGTTTATCTAAAAACTAAAAAAACAGACCAGAATTTGTGCATTTGTTCATCGTGCGCCACATTGAATCTGTTGCACAGTAACGGTTGAGCTGCAGAGAGCGGGTTTAAAGTCTAGCAGGTCTAAATTCTGGTTTTCAGGCGACTGTTGTGGAGCTTGGCGAGCGGTGCTTTAAAAACCACTGTAACTATGTAAATAACGGTAAATTGTAAACCAAGTTTTTTTCTTTTCTTTTTTTTTTTTAAAAGTTACATACGTTCAGCGAGGCGGGCGGAGGGGAGGGGTCGACCAAGGGAAGATTTCTAGAAAACACATTTCTTTTTATTTGTAGTGATAAATAAGGTTCTGTAAATGACAATTTAAAGAAACACTGCCACCTGTTTGTTGGGCTGACCCAGGACAACTCTACCACTGCCCTTAAGTCCCCTTAAGTCCCCTTAAAGGGGCGGTCTGCCTGTTTGGGAACTTTGGTGGTTTTTTTATCGCGTATAAGGGACATTCTAGGTATATAGAAATAACAGAAATTACCCTTACCCGGGAGGGAAGGGGAATAATATTCTGAAAACATTTAGAATTTACAAGATTTAAGTGTTACTTTTAAGAGAGAAAAAAAACTCATCAATGTACAAGAAGAAAAGTCATCATTTTACTGGATAAAACTCAAATTTATGAGAAAAACTACGATCTTTTTAAGTTGTTAATTTACAGAATCAATTCTCTGGGATTAAAGTCTTACATTTACTATATAAATAGTTCAAAATGTAAGAGAAAAAAAAACAGATTCATATCAAATTGACAATAAACATTTGGATACTCAGATTTATTTTACTTCAATTAGGCTTTTTCAGTGCAAATTAATGTCTATAATCCAAGACAATTACTTGATTTTTAAACCAATTTTTTAAATTATAATTATACCACTTACATTTTAAAAAGCAAATAATAAAATGTCCCAAAATGTCTGACTGCTCCTTTAAAGGGACGTTGCCAGAGAGTATTTTTGAGTGAGCCAAGCACTAAATCTGTGCGATCTTTGGTGTGTGTGTGTGTGTGTGTGTGTGTGTGTGTGTGTGTGGGTGTGTGTGTGTGTGTGTGTGTGTGTGGGTGTGTGTGTGTGTGTGTGTGTGTGTGTGTGTGTGTGTGTGTGTGTGTGTGTGTGTGTGTGTGTGTGTGTGTGTGTGTGTGTGTGTGTGTGTGTGTGTGTGTGTGTGTGTGTGTGTGTGTGTGTGTGGCTAACCTCCACCTGTTGTTTCCCCCCTTCTTCACAGTCTGCTCTGCATCTGTAGATAGATGTACATGTTGCATTACAAATAAATTAGTTACAGTTACAGTGCATGGATCTTGTGTACAGACGCCATTTGTATGGATAACATGCACACTACCTATTTATATAAATGCGTATAAATGTAAGATACCTGTAAATGTAGCAGGTATATACTGAAGATTGTTCACTGTCCAAACACTTTGACTTGCATTGTACTTAGCAGTGTACATAAAGCACTAACTGAGACTGTGTTAGAGTAATAATAATGATGTACGTGTTGTTTTAGACAAATAGACGCTATCATTATTATTACCTCTACTGCAGCTGTAATATTTATGTTGTATGCTCATTTTTAACCACTAGGTGGGGAAATAAGCGCAATTTTACTGTGATAGAGCTATAAAAAAAAGAAAAAATATTAATGTTTCTAAGGACTACCTTTCCCAGCATTCCTTTGGGCAGGCCTGAGCTCCACTTTTGAGCCAGTATTAAAGTGTGGAAGGTCCACAGTGGAGCCGAGTCATTTTCATCATTTTCAGACTGTTATTACTAATATGACGTTTGGTGCCATGTTTTTTTTCCAGCTCATAAAACACTGTAACCTGAAAAATATTTCGCCACAAAGTGTTCAATATTTAGTAATATAAATACGCATTATTAAATACATTGTGTAAAATATATATATTAAGTTCTCCAGTTTGTGGAGAAAATGTTTAAACTTATCTCATTAAGTGTTATTTTATTAATATGACAAGTGATGAAATATGTCATCAAAATGAGTTTAGTTTAAATAAGAACATTCACAAATATTTGTTCATTTCTTTATATTTTACATCAAAGATAACAGTTTTATCAGATATTACTTTAATGTCCTATACAAAATGTTTTTGCGTGTAAAATATATAAAGAATTATCATTTGGAAATCTAATTTAAATTGTTACCATTTCCTTTTAAGGTCAGGTCAATATTTTACACATATTTGGTGCTTTTCTTTCATAATGTCAACGTACATTTATTTCTTTTAAATGGTTGTTTTTTTGTTAAACTTCTGAAAATACGCAAGTAGTTAATTCAGTTTGAATAAATCCCATCAAAGAGCTGTTAGTGCACACTTTGAATGATAATGACTTGTTGTGCTATAGTTGCTCATTGATCAGATATTGAACACTTTGTGGAGCTTTATTTGCAGGACTTGGATAAACAGCTCATCATTTGATTTTGCACGGCGTGAATGGGTAGAAAAATCATCGGGTCACTTCCTGCAGCGGCGGGAAATAAATCAGCGGACTTCCTGCCAACATGGCGTCTGCAGGAGGCCGGCCTCAGTGTGATCTGATGCTGTCTGTCGCTGTCACGTCTACCTCATTTGCACTGATAGTAAAAGAATGTTTGGGCGGACTTCAAATAATACTTTTTTTTTTTTTTAATGCAGACTTTGTATTATTGCTTAAATATTTCAGTTCCTGTATGTGTGCAACTGTTAGACAGGAAATGCAGAAGGAGGGGTTGGAAAACAGAGTGGAAGCTGGGAAATGTTTATAAATGTCATCTTTACAAGCTGGACTTTTAACACTAAAAGATGTTCAGGTGGAGAAAACAAACTCACCCCACATGTTGTGCTGATCTGTGTTGATGGAGATGACTCCCTCAAAAGAAAAACCTCAAGAAAATATTTGTGAGATTTCATTTTGCCAACTTTTTATTTTATTTTTTAAATGCATTGTTTTGTAAATGCTTATCATTCCGGAGATGCTTTTATGTTTTGCCAACTTTTTAATGCTGCACTCAGAATAAATCTCCTGCAGAGAGACTAGAGGTTAATTCTTCCTGTTTCTATTGTTGAGTTCACTGACATCAGGATTTCTGTGTTTTCATCTCCTCAAAATTAAAGGAACATTTTGGGAAATGTGCAGGTTTGCTGTCAGATCAGTCATTAGTTTCATAATGTCAATTTATTTGACAAAAGAAGATGTGAATATAAATTATACAGAAAACAATGACATGTTAAAATGTCTTGTTTTGTTCGAACAGAAGTCCAAAAGCTCTAAATATTAGGTTTAAAAGATGTAAATTCAACTGTTTTTAAAATGGGAAGACACTGCTAGTTCCAGACTGATGGCAAACAAGCACATTTCCCATAATGCCGTGCTGTTATTCCTTTAATTCATCAATAGTTTTTCATTTTTCATGTGGTTCTATATTTTTCCTGATGCAGTTGTATATGTTTCTGTGGGACAAAGTCGCCTCCTCCACAGGAAACCCCTTCCTCCCCCCTGTTTGTGGCCTGCAGGAAGATAACTGACAGGAAGGATGAAGATGATGAACATGAGTCTGATGGATGTGTGATGGATGGATTTCAATCTTGTTTTTACAGCTGGAGGTCGAGTTTAACATGTTCAGGTTCAAAATGTTGAGACATTAGTTGTACAGAAACGTAACGGAAAATACTTTTGGAGAAATAAATGAACAAAAACAGAAGTTTCTCTTTGTTTTTATTTATGGGGTCTTTAACTGGTTTTTTTTTTTTTTAACTGGTATTTTTGATATATACTTTATTCCAATGTTCTTGTTTGACCTTTCTTTGGTCTGCTGATCATGCTTTGTCTGCGTAATGATTTGTCTTTCACTTAAACTTTTAATTTGTCCTATTTTTCCTATGTACTTTATCCTCAAACTAATTAGTAATACAATCTGAAAATAGCTAAACAAAAACATGCCATAATGTAAAAAATATTTATAAATTCAAAACCATTATTTTGACGAAACTAAGTAATAATGGTAAGCACATAAGTAGAAACGTACAAATAAATCATTAAAATAAGGAACAAAGTGGAAAACATTTATTTTCCAGACTTAATAAATTAAATGACGTGTTTTTTCTATATTCTTGTGATATATTGTTTAAGTGTACTACAATTTCTTTATTCGCGTATATCTTTGTCTAAAATGTCTTATCCTGAAGGAAATGAACTTCCGTTGACCTAAAACGTTATTAAAGGGGAGGCGCGCGCTGCACGTTGTTGGCTGCTTCCCATGACGTCACAATATAAACCAACCAACCAACCAACCAGAGAAGCCGTGAAGTCACTCAGACCGGATAGAGAAACACAGCATAAAATTGTCACAGTAAAGGCCTGCATTGAAAATTATCCTTAACTTAATGTATGAAAGGAAGCATACTTTAAAAAATGTAGTCGCAGTTTAAAAATATTAAAATGTTCAATACTGTGACTTTTATAACTAAAAACCATGATCCAAACATTTTTCATTACGAATATATATTTTAGTATTCATTCATTGATCAATTGTTAAGTGTTGTTTTCAGTCAGTATGTATTTTCTTTATCAAATTTTACAAAAAACCACTCGACAACCAATCATTATTTCAGAGGCTTGTTATTTTTGCTTTTAAAATGGATAAAATGAGAACTGACTTGTCTTCACTAAATGAACCATTATGAAGCTTTTATTCTGAAATGTATCCGGAAGTGGTGTTTCTGTTGTTGCTTAACGTTTAGCTGCTGTGAGGAAGTCATCGCTCAACTAGCATCCTGTCGCTTTGAGGGAGCTTCTCTTTCAAATAGGAGTTATAATACGAAGCTAACAGAGACATAACACGACAAAAACATCAACAATGGAGCAAGAAAATATTTTCTACTTCGTTCCCAATTTAATTGGTGAGTATTTTACTGTTTTCACCGTTTACTGTAGCTAGTTTAGCGTTAGCCTACATACAGGGGATGATGCTGGAAGTCACACCAAAGTCCATTCAAAGGGCCACAGATAGAAAGATCAAACATTATTCATCCATATATCTTTATATGTATCTATCTATTACACTGAATTCATGTATTTGTTTTCTAGTTCTTGCTTTGTTTATTGTGAAATATTTTTCTCCAGGCTTCTAAAATCCTAAAAGCTAAGTATCCCAATAAAGATAAATCCCTCTTGGTTAATTCTGTAATATTGTACGAAAACAGATAATGTAAAAAAAAAGTGCATTTAAATGTTTTTAAAAACAAGCTCAGTCTATTTACTTCATATGCTGCTGGATAGTTTAGTTCGTAATAAATAAAGCTACTGATTAGTACATCGACAGAATCATTTTGATAAATGTTAAATCGTATTTTTCCCTGCACTTATGTCTTTAAATACTGTTTCCGGCGACCTTGAGAACCCTGAAAGGCGACTATATCAATAAAATGCATTATTATTTTCAGCGTCGGAAATATGGAGTTTTTTTATGATTCTGTTTCTATCAAAGGAATTCTCTTTTATTAGCTTTTGGACTAACAACATCGAAGCGAAATCCGGCAGCTATAACACTAGCCCCCATCAAACACACAGATACCAAGATGCTCCACTGGTTTCATCTGCGAGAAAACATTGTATTTTATCATGTGTTTCATTCATGTAAAACCTAATGAGAAAGGAAACTAATAATAGCTTTTTATTAATATAGAGTGCAACAGTTTCCTCTACTGTAGTGGAGTATTTAATATAGCATAACAATCATTATTACTCAAGTCCAAAAACTAATCAAATAAGATGATACTTGAATGATCCTATCCGCTAAACAGCATGTCATGAATGCATCATTTTTGATCCAATAATACAATACAATAGAAATGGACCATTCTACATAATAAGAACTATTATATTTGGCATTTTAAGTACATTTGTGGCACCCTTTTGTTGGTTTAATCCTTCCATCACTGATGTTAATTCTAGATAGCAAAGAAAAGTTTCTGTCCTCTGTAAATAATAAAACACATACATCAGGGCTTTGTTATGATTTAGTTTGTATATGTTTGCTTTTAAGTTTACATTACATTAAGTTTAGTCTTGACATTATTGGTAACAAAGGCATGTCCAATTCCTTGAGCTTTAAATAAAGTTTGATTCAAAATAAGTTTTAAATGCAATTATGTCGCTCGTACGTTTATGTAATGGAATGATGCTTTGTTGTTTTCTACTCTAATATATATGAATGCGGTGCTGCTGAGTCTGTGTAACCCTTCTAATGTTTCATATCTGATGTAGGTTGTATTCTGTGTTTCTGAACGCACTGTCATTGTGAAACAGAAGAGCTCACAGCTGTGTTTGTGCTTCAGGTTACGCCCGCATCGCGCTGGCGTTCATCTCCTTCCTCCTGATGCCCTGCTGCCCCTGGCCCGCCGTCTTCTGCTACCTGCTCAGCGCCCTGCTGGACGCCTTCGACGGCCACGCCGCGCGGGCCCTCAACCAGTGTAAGTGCAGGGGGGATTTGTACCTATCAATTCAAAAAGAAAAAGTAGATGTGTCTAAGAGATAATGTCTCTAAGAACAGTCTACATCATGAAATGTATGACTTGTTTAAAGCATAAGAGTTGTCCGTACCGTTGTTCTTATAATCAGAGGTGGGAAGTAGTGGAGTACAAATACTTTGTTTCTGTACTTAAGTAGATATTTCTGGTATAAGTACTTTACTCCACTCTTTTATTTTTCTGACAACTTTTAATTTGTACTCCTTACATTATTAACACTAATACCAGCCCTTTCTACTTCTTACATTTTCAAAACATGCTGGTTACTTTAGTTTGAATCTGTGTTTGGTGGCGTGATCATTATTATTTAGAGTCATTGAGCGCCTATTTCAACCTAATGTCATACAGAAAACACAATCGGTGTATATATGACATTAACAGTATTACAATTTGAAATAGAAGTTCTTTAATGTTCTATCAATATAACGTTAGGTCCAGTTATCAGAGCGACTATAAAACAGTTTGAAGTTATGGCTACTTTTTAAATACATTTAAACCCTTCTTTACTTTTACTTGAGTAAAGAAGTTTAATGAGTGCTTCAACTTTTCCCAGAGTATTTTTAAACAAACCAGAGTGAAGGGCGAGTGTACTCTTGCCGTCTCTGCTTCTAATGATGAATCTCATTGTTCTGGAGATCAGAACTAATGTCTCTGTCCCACAGAAAAAAGAAAATGAAAGTGTTGCCAAAGGGGACAGTGCAGATAAAAAGGCAGAATAAAATCAGTAGACTAACATATTAAATAAAGTGTCAAGCACACATGAATAAAATAAAAGTCTTTGTAAGACCACATCCTAGCTAAAATCATCATTATAAAAGTATTGAAGTAGCTGCCATTAGTAACTATATTCAATTGTAAAAAAAGTGACATTTCACAGCAGTGTGAGTACAGTCAATTGAAAGCATGACAGTTAGCAGCTAAACTGTGACCACCACAAGCATGAGACTGCAGGGCCGGGTGCAAAACACAAGGCATGAAAATAAAAATTGAGATCAATTTCTTTGAGCTGTACAACAATCACTTTCCAGCTGATGATGGCCTTATTGATATACTGTGTTTTAATACCATTTCCACTCATATGAAAAGATGCAGGTACATTTTCCTGGCAGATTATTTGTAACGTTTTGATATAAGTATTAGAAAACTCCCTAATTCTTTGAGATTAAACACATGATTTTATGACAAAACCTTTTAGGATTTTAAATGTTTGTTATTTTTCTGCCACACTTTGTTCTTATTTATAAATATTTAATGAATTGAGTTGCTGATGTTTGAATAGTGTCTGATCCTATTATCATGTATTTGTCACTGCGCTCTCTCAGCCACTAAGTTCGGGGCGATGATGGACATGCTGACGGACCGCTGTGCCACCATGTGTCTGCTGGTCAACCTGTCGCTGCTCTACCCCTCCTACACCTTCCTGTTCCAGATCAGCATGTGTGTGGACATCGCCAGCCACTGGCTGCACCTGCACAGGTACACCAGCCCCCCCCCCCAAAAGCAAAAGGTTTATATTTTGGTGGACAATTAAAATATGTAATGTGTGATTTTCATTTCATTTAATCGTTTATTTGGCAAGGACAATGCACAGTGATGAACACTTAAAACATTCAAATGTATCAAGCCAGATTTAGCTTTGAGCTCATTTCCATCCGCAGTCCCTCACATGAAACATTTAAGAAAATGACATTTTACAAACATAGCAAAAACAAAATACATGATGTGCAAAAAGTGCAAAAGAGCAAGAGCAGCATACACGAGTATTTACCACATGGTAATACAATATAGCAGCTACGACATATAAAGTGCAAGAGAAGATACAAGAGATACATAAAGTGCAAGAGGAGATACCCCTGTATTAAAGTGCATTTAGCGGTGATCGCACGTCTGTTTGTTTCTCAACCATTCTCTGAGTTGACCTTTGAAGCTATTGAGAGTGGGACAATCCCGTATCTCAGTTGGGAGGCTATTCCACAATGAGCTGCCTTTAATGGAGAGGACATTTTGTCCAAAAGTGGTCCGTCTACGGTGGACTTCACAGTGTCCTCTGGTTTCTGACCTAGTGCAGCGTCCAGTGTGTTTTTTGTGGATGAATTCCCCTAACCCTAAGGGAGGGGGGGCCAGTCCATGTAAACATTTATAAAAAAAACACATACTTTTAAAAGACTTAAAATTCTCAAAACTCAAAGTATGTTTTTCAAGGATGGTACAGTGGTGGTATGAATGTGGCTTTCTGTCAAACACCTTGATAGCTCTCTTGTTCAGCTGTTCTATAGGTTTCAGGTTTGTGGCACAAGCAAACGACCAGTTTGTCAAACAGTATTCAATGTGGGATAGAATCATACAGTGGAGGTATGACTTTGCAGCATTGACAGTTAATAAAGGTATAATTTGTTTAACATTTTGCAAGTTGAATTGAATGGTATTGGACACTTTCTTTTTTGACAGGAGGCAAAAGGCATCCCCTCAGGAAGCCTTTTGCCTCCTGTCAGGTCATCATTGAAAATAAGAATTTGTTCTTAATTGATTTTCCAGGCTAAATAAAGGTTCTATTACTACTACATGTTTCTTAAAAGTCAAGTTCGAGTCCAATATGACTCCAAGATACTTGAAGTGGGAGACTAGTTCTATTTCTGCTCCGTTTAAAAACACGTTGGATCCTTTGATTTTGACTGGTCGTTTACTGAACATCATGCATACTCTTTTTTTTTACATTTAACTGTAAGCAAATGTTGTTCAGCCAGTGTTGAACCTTGTCCAAAGCTTTAGAGAGACAGGATGAGATAATTTCAGTGTTTTTCCCTGTACAAAGATGACCACATCGTCGGCATACATTTGCACATTCAACTCAGGACATACATTAGGCAAGTCATTAATGTACAGAGAAAACAGTAATGGTCCAATAATGGAACCTTGTGGAACCCCAACAGTGTTGACAAGGTAGGGGGATTTGGCTCCGTTGACCAAAACACACTGTTTTCTGTTCGATAAGTAAGACTTAACCCAATGTATTGAAACTGCCAAAAAATTGAAATACGTCAGCTTTGTAAGGAGCACTTGGTGGTCAACAGTATCAAAAGCCTTCCTGAGATCAAGGAAGACAGCACCTACATATGGGCTCGTGTCCAACATACATTTAACCTTTTCCACAAAGACACAGTTAGCTGTCTCAGTGGAGTGGTGAGCACGAAAACCAAACTGCATTGGGTGGAGTGGAGTGAAACCTTTGTCTAAATGTTTGGTGATTAGTTTTGACACCCATTTCTCAGCTATCTTAGAGACACAGGGGAGGATGCTGATTGGTCTATAATTGGACATCATTGCCTTATCCCCAGATTTAAAGATCGGTGTCACCGTGGCCACCTTCAAGGATGATGGGACTTCCCTCGTGCTGATAGATTGATTTACTAACATAGTAATTGGTTTTATTAGACCGTCGATATGTGTCTTTATAAAGTTGGTGTCTAAATCATCTGCATCCCTAGCCTTAGAACCTCTTAACCCTAAGATTATATGTTTTACCTCAACGATTTCCTCCAGGTCAAAAACGGGGTGTGTATCCACAGTCGGGCTAGGTGAGACCTCAGATGGCGGGAAGAGCTTTGTGATGTCCATAGCTCTATTTAAGAAATACTCATTGAGAGAGCTGGCCAACACAGCAGGGTCTTTTATCAGGGCATCATTGATTTTTAATTCTAGAACATTATTTTCCTGTTTGGTTTGTTTACCTAATAGTTTATTTAGGATAGGCCAAACGTTTTTACCGTTACCTTTCGCACCTTCAATTATGTTGATGAAGAAGTTTGCTTTGGCCTGTCTTATTGTTTGTGTTACCTTGTTACGAGCATGAGTGAATTTCTGTCTGTCAGTGGACAGTCTGGATTTCAAGCTCTGCTTTAATAGGTGGTCTCTAGATTTCATTAGATTCCTGCATTGTAGATTCAGCCTTCCTATCCCTAAGGCACCCTCTCCTTGAGAAGGAAGACATTGTATCATTCATTTGAGATATAAACAGATCACTGTTTTCACCAATATCATCATCATTCTAGGTAAGGTAAGTTTATTTAACAGGGACATTTGACATTGCTGTGAATGAGGCAGTTAGCCACGAGACATTTTCTTCATCCTTAACACGAGTTATAATATTTCAAGAACAATTGAACGTTTTTTGGGGGGTATTATCTCCCAACAGTTGCGTTCGTCACACATTGAAGGACTCTCGAAAGGTGGAAATGTGTTTGAAATGTTTTTGGCTATGATAACATATTGAATTGTGCTGTTTTTAGAAAGTTGAACACGCTTTTCGGGGTGTGTGGTTCAGAGGGAATATGCTGCTCATCATCTTTTATCCTTTCATCGTTTTTATTTTCTCAGCTCAACGATAAAAGGATCCTCCAGTCACAAGACAATCGACCTCTCTGGAAACCCCATCCTCCGGATCTACTACACGTCCAAGGTCACACACACACACACACACACACACACACACACACACACACACACACACACACACACACACACACACACACACACACACACGTACTGTACTGTACATCATGCCCTCATTAATCAGATTACTGTCATTGTCTTCTCTCTGGCATCAGGGCAGAAGCCCTTCTCCCGTCTCCAGCTCCTAACAGACTAATTCATCGTGTCTCCTGTTTCACCCCCCCTGGCTCCCTTACACTCTTTTAGATTTATATTAAGATTCTATTAATGACTCACAAAGCCCTGAGAGGCCTCGCTCTAATTATTTTTACATCGTTTTTTCCGAACTTGATAATGGAGGTAGCTAAGGTGTGAGTTTTCCATAGCGGGCCTGGAAGTCGGCACAGTCAGATGATATGGCTTCTAAAAAAAGATTAAATATGAAAATTAACTTTAGCCTTTTACATGATTTGATTAGGGACAATACATGAAACGATTGATCAAAGATCATGGTTCTTACGGTCATTAAAAACCTGGAAAAGTCATGGAAATTAAAAATGCCAATTCCAGGCCCTGGAAATGTTATGGAAAACAATATTTTTCCCAAAGTTTTGGAAAAGTCATGGAAACTTAACTAAAGTTGCATCAAATATAATTTATATGTTATCTAATCGCCGAAATAGTAATACTATAATGATAATAAATACTGTATCGTATAGTAATGAAACGTAAAATGGCATTTAACTGTCGAGGTATTTTTGCTGGTGAGAGATTGTAGTTGCTTTAGCGTGTAGAAGCTAGTAAGCCTATTTGATTTGTTTTAGAAAGGCACGACATTTTTCAGACCTTATTTTCCTGTTCCATGTTAAAATAAACCATTTTCAGTGGAACTGCTGAGAGAGTCATTTTTTTGGTAAAGGTCATGGAGAAGTCATGGAAAAGTCATTGAAAATCATTGGTGAAAAAGTGTATGAACCCTGAAATATAGTCCATTCAAATTCATTTCTGACCCACTTGCCCATCCAGATAGATGAAACAAAAACACTTACATTTAACCTGGAAAAGTTTATTTATTTGTCACTTCATTTTTTACTTTCTCTTTTTTCATGCATTTAGTTTTTGAGGTTTTGTTCGTTTTATCCTCTTTGTGTTTAAGATGTGATCGTTTTTTTTATTGTATAGCACTTCTGAACTGTTATTTAATAGATGCTTTACAGATCATGTTTATTATTATTATATTTGTAAAATCTATGAATGTAAAGAGTGACAGTGATGTGTGTGTGTCTGCTGCAGCCCGTGCTGTTTGTGATGTGCGCCGGGAACGAGCTCTTCTTCTGTCTGCTCTACATCCTGCATCACATCGAGGAGCCTGCAGGTAAAGAACCTCCTCCTCCTCCTCTATGTACATTTACTAAAGTACTACATGACAAATGTGAGGTACTTGAGTATTTTCTTTTCATGCAACTTTCTACTTTTACTGCACTGCATTTCTCACAGCTTTATGCTGGAGCCACACGAGGACGATAACGCAAACGGACCGAAATCAATATCAAAAAAGTCTTCCGTCCACACGCAACAGGCACCAGAAACGTGTCCGTTCACACGAGACCGCTCGAAAGCGCTGGAGACGCTGTAGTACATATGCCGGGCCTGTAAGTGGCGCTGTACTCCTGCCACAAAAGCAGCAAAGAAGACTTCCCGCGCATGGTTGCCATGGTTGCCATGGTTGCCATGGTTGCCCTTCTGTTTATTCTCCGCTGTGGACGCTCTGGCTCTTTTTCTCCCTCCCCGAGGCAAGCGTGTGCTCCTGCTGTAAATCTCTCCGGTAGTCCACCAGCAGATGAAAAACACCCACCTCTCCGCCTCTTCCAAGGCACGAGGGGACCGTGCGGCAGAGTTTCAGTTAGTTTTTTTTTTGCCGGTCAACATGTCAGTTAAAGTTTAAATCTTCCGGACAAAATTAGAAAAGTGCCGGTCAGAGGTCTTCTTTGTTATTTATTGAGCTTTAAAACAAATTGATAACGACTCTATATAATAATATAAGCATAAAACGGAGCCTCTCTTTTCCTCCCCCTCTTCTGACAGCCCAGCAGCTGATCTCTGAGCAGGAGAGGTGGGAGAGGCGGGGCTATTGCTTCAATGTTATCAGGAAATGATCATATAGGCGTAAACACGGACCGTTATCATCCTCGTGTGGCCGGGGCCTTAGTCACTTTACAGATTTTAGGCTTAAAAGATTATTCACCTAGCATAGAATCTTTTTTATCAATTTTCTCCAATAAGGAAATATCTAATATTCCCTCTTTATATTAATATTTTTGGTGTTTTATTTTAATGAGGCCCTATTATTCTTCTTGGGGGGATTTCCCTTTCCTGTAGTGTGTTATATAGGTTTTTTTGCATGTAAATGGTCTGCAAAGGCTCAAATCTCTGTGTTCCCTCCAGAGAGAGTTTCTCTGCATCACCTTGAAAAGTGCTTTAGAAATGAAATGATTATTAATATAGTATAAATGTGCTGTGTGTGCTCAGGCTGGCTGTACGGGCTGCAGGCTCTCTGCGGGGTCATCTGTCTGCTGAAGACCGGCATCAGCGTGGTGCACCTCGTCACCGCCTCGCAGAACATGGCCGCCCTCGACACCGCCGAGCGAGAGGCCAACAGGAAGTCACAGTGAGACAAAGAGAGAGTGAGAGCTTCAGCTGCATGTCCACCACCGTTTCTATTTATCTTTTGTTATTTTAAGGGTTTGTGCACATAAATAGGACGTGAAACCGCACTTGTTTTGTTAGACGACTTCAGGAAGGAGGAACGTTTTATGACCAAATATCTCAACTTAAAATGGGATTCACTTTTACAGACAACCAATCAGAATCAAGAGAATCAGAATTCAGTTCATTGCAAAATAGGTCTACTCATACAAGGAATTTGTTATGGTGAATAATAGTGCATACATACAACGCAGTGAAAGAAATTAGTTGTAAAATAAAATATACTGCTATTACAAATTATTGTAAAAACTATTAGAAAATAGTGTGTTAACATTTTATAAATATACGAAAAAATGAAATATAATATAATAGTTGACTGTGAAAAAAGCAAGTTTATACTGCCAATTTATTTTACAATCATACAGTGTTAATAGGTTTTAAATACAGAGAGAATAACAGATATGACGATGTAAAATGTAATGTCACTGACTACTGACAGATTATTAGGGCCTTTGTAGTAAAATAGTTATAAATGAAGCTGTGGTCAATGCTTTAATTTCCAAAATCAAATTCCCATATCTTTGAGAAAAAAATCACACATTTTGAGGGAAAACTTTTTTTTTTTCTGTGATTACTAAATAAAAGAAATCTGAAAAATAGTAAATCTTTTTATTATTTTTTCTCCTACTTTTGATCAGAAAGGATCACATTTTTACCAAATAAACAATGGTTCGCCACGTACTTCTTGTCTATATGAACCAACTCAAAATAATGTAATTTAAACAAGCATTTATTAACATTTTCATTTGATACATTTGGTTAAAATGTGCACTACATTTGGATAGAGTCCTAGCTCCGTCCCAACCACACATTCATTAAAACAAACCGTCCGCAACTTTGTGGAAAACAAATGTACCTTTTGTTCCGAATTATTTCCTTTTTATTGTTAATCTTCATGATTTTTAAAGATGGAACTGAATCCCTAAAATCTACGACAGACCAAAAAACTGAAGCTTTTGTTCACTTGATGCATCATCTTGTTCTTGTTACGTAGAAAATATTTCTTTTTAAAACAGAAAGCAGCTTGTTTTATTACAAAGCACTGAGCCAGGGAGTGCTTAGATATTCCTTGTGTGACTTCCGAACCATATTGTGTTGCTTTTATTAGAGATTCCTGCAGATATTTTGGTGTTGATTAAATGATGATAGTCGCACTAGAGAAAGTTAATCAGTTTGCGCTTATTTGATATTCATAATGTTTTTGTTGGTGGTAGAAGAGCTGTGTTTCCTTTTTGACATAGAAACAAATAGATAGTTATGCAGGTCATAAGTTATTTCTGACGTTAAGAGCACCAAGTATTCTGATTTTTACTTTTTAAAGAAGTCACTGACCATGCGTACATTTACTGCTGTAAAGCCTTTGTTTCGATGCTGAATGTGTGTGTTTGTGTGTTGGAATATAAATGTTTGTTTTTGATGGAACTCATTACGCAGAATGTATTATCCTAAAATAAAAATGTTTATTGATCATATGCCAAGTTTAATATTATATATAAAGATTTAAAAGTAGGAACAATATTTGATGGATATTTGGTTTGAAGTGAAGGCGTTTTGAGTTTACTGTTAAAAATAAAAACAATGAAAACCGGACTTTAGTTTTTTTTTCTTACCTTCCAGCAGAGATGGAGTACTCGAGTCCTGGACTCGGACTCGAGTGCCGATTTTCGGGACTCGTGACTCGACTCGGACTCGCGCACTGATTGAAGCGACTCGGACTTGGACTCGTGAATTCTCGCGCACGATGACTTGGACTCGGACTCGTGAATTTTTCCCCCCACGATGACTCGGACTCGACTTGTACATTGACGCTCCGACTTGGACTCGAGCAAGTTTTCTCTGGAGTCTGATGTCCTCTATCCTGGCGTGTGCACCTGCGAGGCGAGTTCACGTACTGGGCCCCGCTATTCCAGTCTAAAGATGTCTAGAGACACACCCCGCATCGTGCTGTATGCTTTCACACATTCTGCTTCCACATTGGAAAAGAGCAGCGCAAAATGCTCGTTATGTGGAAACAATATTGAAGAGAAGGCTCGGTAACACATTACTCTAAGGATCGAGTTCAGACATATAGGCTGTCTTGAACACTATCATCAGAGTAACGTGATCTAATCAATAAATAAAGATTCAGCCGATAACACGAAAGAACATGGCTACTTAACATGCAGAATGTCGTCATTTTGCATGCTAAGTAGCCATGTGCTTTCTGGGGCTTAATCTTGATCGGTAAACCGATTTAACCGGTTAAAGTTCCTTCAAAATAAGAGTCCCGATCTTATTACTATCAAAATAAAAGTGCAAAACGAAAACTTTACCATAGGAAAATATTGGCATACAAATATAATCACTTCTCTAAAAGGTAACTCATTTTAAATATAGTTAGACATATTAAAGGTAATTTACAATAATAATAATATTAATATTAGTAATAAGCTTTATATTTGTATAGCACCTATTACAAGAATTGTAGCCAAACTCGCTTCCCAGCAGTTCAATAGACAGATTAGTATAACATGACAGGATAAAAGCAATGTAGAGGAGCAGCTACATTTCAACACATATATCCACGATGATTAATACATGAAGACTTGTGACTCGGACTTGACTTGGACTCTTCTTAGGTGACTCGGACTTGGACTCGAACACAGGTAATGATGACTCGGACTCGACTCGGACACTCCTTGGGTGACTTGGACTTGGACTCGGACTCGAACACAGGTAATGATGACTCGGACTCAATTCGGACACTCCTTGGGTGACTCGGACTTGGACTCGGACTCGACTACGACTCTCCCTTGGTGACTCGGACTCGAAGAGTGGTGACTCGAAAGTGACTTGGACTCGTGAATTGGTGACTTGATTACAACACTGCCTTCCAGCTTCATGTAGGTGAAGTTTCAAAATCATCGCTTTTATTTATTTTTGTATTGTGGTTGTTTTTTTTTTTAATGGGGTTTGGTGTTATCCTCTTCAGAATGGAAGTCTGCTCAGACTTAGGTGGTAAAACATTCTTGGCACTAAGATACTTCCTGCTGAATCAGAGGAGCCCTCATTTTTGTCAGTGCTTCATACTGAATGTAAAAAGTGTGTATAGATTTTTGGATGAATTTGGTGTAATCCACTCAGGTTGTTAAAAAAAAAGTTAAAAAAATTAGTGAAAGGTTTCATTTTTTAATAATAAAATATTTTGGGGTGGAGGCATGCTGAATTGTTGAGTGCTTGTTTGCCATAAAGTGGATTTAGATTAGTAGCCATTAGTCTTATGGTTTTGAAAACAAGCAACATTTTATATTTTTTTGAATGAAGTTTGGAAAAATCTACTTCTTGCTGTATTGGATGCATGCCAAATGTATAAGTTCTTCCCAATTAATTGAATAAAATCAATGTTCCTGCACATTATGGTTAATATAATGTAATTAAAGCAGGATTTCATGACATTGGTGTAGCCGTGTCAACATCAGGTTAGAATCCAGCTGTTGCACTTGTGTTGCATCGTTACCTTTAAGAAGGATAAAGCCCTGTTTTAGCTAAACCAGACACCATCTTGGCTAACAGAGGTTCCGGTGACCGGGCGTGTGTTTGTTTTAGAAGCACTGTTTTTTTTTCTTTAAGCATAAACGGGAGGAATGAACGGCGAAGCGGGTTCTTATAAATGTTGGATTTCATTATTTGTCGGCCTACCGTGAAGTGGCGGCGGGGGCGGCTGTGGCGGCGGCGGGGGCGAGAGGGACGGGACGAGAGCAGCCTGAGCCGGGGTCCGTGAGGAGGGTGGGCGCATACACAAAATACTTTCCCTTTAAAGCGGAGAGGGACAGAGGGGGTGAAGGAGAGATAAAAAAAGAAAAGGAAGAAAGACCGAGAGGGAGGGTGGGCGAGAGAGAGGGAGCGAGAGTTTTGAAAAAAAGAGAAAGATGTCATCCTGTCGATTGAAACACCGAGGCGGAGCCATGGACCGCGGCCGACCAGGAGCTCTCTAGTTAGGGGTGGAGCTGTACGCAACGCCGAGGCTTTGGACCTGACGCTGCGGCCTTTTTTCCCCAGGAGCTATCGCAAAAATAAAAACAGCTGCTATGATTATCATCTTTGTATACAAATAATTTCTATTTTGCATGCAAGCCATCAGTTTTTTTTATTACAGTAGACATAAGCAAATTATATTGTAATAACGCACCATTAAAGGAAGCATGATTCATTTTGTCGCATTTACAAACAGCCTCCTGTTTATCGCCAACAGATTAATAATTAATCATTCGTAGCAGCCGAACCACGAATAAGTAGTAGCTGATTCATATCGTCCGATGTCATTTTATATTTTTGTTAATTAGCCCGGGCAGGTAGAGGAGAAATACAGGCCTCAGATTGTGTTTTCATAGCAGCAGGTGGAGTGTTTCCTCCTGGGCTCCGCTCCCCTCCTCCCCTCTTTGCCTCTCTGCTCCCGGGTCGCTTAGCTGTTGGTCCCCGGTGTTCAGGATGGATACCTCCTGGAGCAACTTCCTCTTTCAGGTAAGTCTGAATTGTTAAAGCTGCTTTAGGTGGGTTTTATGTTTGTTTTTTTAGGGGCAAATAAGTGGTTGAGGAAGGGGTGTTTGACATTTATGCATGGGGTTAAAGAGAGAGGATGGAGGGGGGAGGTCCCAGAGGGGTCAGGCTGAAGCTGTTTCTCCAGCCAGGAAGCTCCTATCACAGGTAAACACCCAGACATGTTCCCTATCCAGGAAGAGTAACTAAGTACTTTTACTCAACTATCTCTTCTACTTGCACTTTTAGTATGCACATAAGTTATTGTTTACATTTTATGCTAATGTATACTCTTCACTATGAGCTATATTATGGCCTTTTACGTCACTAGATTTTTTCTCTGGACTGCTGACAATTTAGGTGTGTTTTGTATTTTTTTCTTCTATAGATATTAATAAACATCCAAACAGAATTTAAGTAAGAAGAAAAAGTTTTGGTAAATAATAGAACATTCATATAAAAACTTTGAAAGTATTTACATATTTTATTAAAGGGTAGAACATTAAAGCAATACAAAGTCTTAACGTCAAAATCTGAAATACTTTATGTATCCCCCGGGGTAAATTGGATTTCATAACAGTTGCTCGATTTTACAAATATTTGTATGAACATAGAGCACGTAAAGTAATAATATAATGTATAGGTAGTAAAAGTAAAAAGTACCTATTTTAGAACAATATTATTGTAATCCAATAATTGATGCACTATGTGTTCATCACATTAACGTGGCAGAGGCGGAGCTCATTTTTACAACTTTATATGGGGCTGCAAATAACAATTATTTTCATAATCGATTTATCTGCAAAAAAAATTCGATACCAATTTCTTAAAGTCCATGGTGATGTCTTCAAGTGTCTTCTTTTGTCAGTCTAAAACCCAAAGATATTCACTTTATTATGATTTTAAACATAGAAAATAATTTATCAATCATCAAAATATGTTATTAACTGATTAAACTTTGCAACTGTTGTGTCCAAAGCAGTGACAAAAATCACAATTTTAAGTCAAAAATATTATTTTTTTATTCAGTATGTCGTTGTTCAAGCATTGGACCTTTTTCTAGTAAAAAAAAAAATAATAGGAGCTGCAAGTAAAAGTTATTTACGTTATCGATACAAGACTAATCCATTATTAAAATAGTTGGCTATTATTCCAAGAAAGTCTAACACTAGGTAATATTTACAGATAACCTAGTATCTTTGTGCTCCTTTGTTTTTGGCAGACGCCGTCGACTCAGAGCCAGCCGGAGACGCCTCTCCAGTCGGAGCTGCTGCCGGAGCTCAGCGGTTCCGCTCAGAGTCCTCAGGCCGAGCACATCGCCTCGCCGCCGTCCACCGTGGACACCGCCGCCCTGAGCGAGGAGCCGCTGCCTGGTGAGGGGAACTCTTCCATTGTGCCTTTTTATTGGTAGTTTCAGACAGGACACATGAGGACATTATTTTCAAAGTTACTGTTAGAGCCAGTCTTTTGTTTTGTAACAAAGGCCAAATATTGTCAGCTAATCATGACCTCTGTAGTCAAGGAAGTATAAAAGACTACAATTCCCCCGGCACCAGCCCCGTTAAGAGACACAGAGATGTGCAAACTGTGCGGAAGACGCTGTCGCGATACAGTTTTTAACCGTTAAGTTATATTATCCTACACAACGTAAAGAAAGAAAGACGATCTAAGGTGTTATTTGATTTAAGTTTTGCCTCTTTTGTTTTGATTTGTAAAGGCCTTTTTTTTACTTTGTTGAATGTGTGTGAAAAGTTTGTTATTTCATTTGGACTAAACACAAGTTGCACAATATATGCAACTGTTAGTAAAAACAAATAAAGGAAACATAATGTCTCAGTGGCTTGATGGAAACAAAGGCAGGAAGCCGAGGCAGCTACTTACAATAAGTTCAAAAAACCATGAGGATACAAGTTCAAACTATTTAATTTGTGATTACAAGAGGATTAAAACTCTACATGTGATTCTCTGTGTCTCTAAGTGAAACCCCTCATCAAGCCGGGGCGGCCTGCCCACATCTGCTCCACCTGCAACAAGGAGTTCAAGAACAGCTACAACCTGCGGAGACACCAGTCGGTGCACACGGGCATCAAGATGAAGGACCGCGCCGCCCGGGAGAAGGAGGACGGAGGGAAGGTGGGGGGGGGAGGACGGGTGGAGAGGCAGACTGTTCCGCTCTCCCTCCTCCACCTCACCCTGCCTCAGACTCCTTCACTTCCCCACAACGCAGCCACCGGCGCGGAGACCCTCCCGCTCCTCGGTCAGCAGCAAGACGGCCTGCAGGTTGCCGTGTCCATTGCGCCGGCAACTGTAACCATGGCTGCCCCGCCTCCTCCCATCCAGGCAGCTGTTGTTGTCGTGGGCTCCCTGGAACAGGTGGGTTTATAGAGAGCTGCAGGAATTAGTCCTAAACCCCTTAGAATGAGTCAGCATTTTGTCACTTCCTGTTACCTCACCTGGATGTCAGTTTGTTTTTTATTGTGTTTTTGGTTACAAGCCTAAAATAAGAATTGTGGATTAGAAAGGCTTAAGAGGTTTCAAAATGAAGAAATCCCATTGGACCTTTGTTAAGGGAACCAGGGAGATTCCAACTTCCTGTACAGACTACAAAATGACGTAGGACAAGTCTTCTTCTTTGCTTGTTTTTTTCATTGCCTCTACACACATTCACACACACATTTTACTCTGGATTTCCAGAGTAGGGCAGAAGGGCTAATTCTTTACTTTGGGACAGCAGTTCATATTACAAAATATACCTCAGGACAAAGCCGTTTTATTTCTTCTTCATTTTCTAGAAAATAGGAAACAGATATACTATGTTGGCAGGAATTACAAAACATTACCTGGTAGTAACAATGTGCTCATGGTTTAAAAGTTAAGAAATAGTTATGTTAACTGTCAGATCATTGTAAAATCACCAGCATATTGATATAACGTTCTCTGCTGCTGCTCCACAGAATCCAAACCCCAACCCCAGCAACACCAACACGGTGAGGAAGAACCACGCCTGCGAGGCCTGTGGGAAAGCCTTCAGAGACGTCTACCACCTGAACCGCCACCGCCTGTCGCACTCGGACGAGAAGCCGTACTTCTGCCCCGTCTGCCAGCAGCGCTTCAAGAGGAAAGACCGGATGAGCTACCACGTGCGCTCGCACCAGGGCGGCGTGGAGAAACCCTACGTCTGTCCGCACTGCGCCAAGGCCTTCTCTAGGTGCATAATCAGCTCTTATTTCAATGGTTTTCTTCTTTATTTGTATAATAACTATCTGATCAGAGATAAAAACAGACACCAAATGTATTATTTACATTTGAAAAAGTTGAATAAAATAGTATTCAACATAGAGGTCTTTATCTGTCACCTAATCCAAATCAGGTTCAAGTTGTCTTCTTCTGAATCATTCTGAATTTCGTCAGAGGATTAGCAATGTGAAGCCATGTGGTTCCTGGACAAAAACACGTTTTTTCCCATTTTTTCTTTTGAAATTTGAAAATGTATTCTAAATGAAGAAAAATTCAACTTTAACTATGTCAGAAAATCTGATGTTTTTTCTAAGAATATTACCCTGTTTTCCAGTTCCATATAAATTCACAGTAAGTTAATGAAAAAAACCGAATTTAGGAAATGAAAGTGGTACAGGCTAGATCTCACACATTTAGAAGAAAAGAAACAAGGATATTTCCAGATGTTTATTTGGTACGTTTATAAGAAAAAAGTATTTGTGGGTAAAGTGAGAAAAATGTATGCTGAGCCTTTTTTAACAAATAACTGCAGATTATTTATTTTTATTTTTCATATTTGTCTCTTTCTGACTTTTACATAGATTGTCTGGTGGAACCATACAGACTGTTAAATACAATACAAATGAGCTGTCATAATAAAACATGGCATTGCCAAAGCATGCCGCACAAGGGGTTACAACAATACAAAAACAAAAAGAACACCCTTTTTTTCTGCGTGCACAAAACAAAATGACATTTGTTTGTAAAGAAGGCTTTCTACAACCTAGAACATTTGTGATAAGTTGTGTTTTCTTTTGTTTTCAGACCGGACCACCTCAACAGCCACGTCCGACAGGTGCACTCTACAGAGAGACCGTTCAAGTGCACGGTAACGTCTTGATCTGTCTGTTTTCTGGAGCTCTACCAATATGGGTTTGTGAATCATAAAGACCATGAAACACTGGATAATGATGATGATGATTAATATAGTGAGGGGGTTTTAAATAAAAATCTAACTTTGAGAAAATGCCAAAGAAGCCAAAGAAAAAGAGAAATACACATTACATAAAGTCACAGCTGTAAACTCAATTTGGTAAGGACATTCATATTAATATACATTTACATTTTAAGAAAGATCAATGATTTAAAAATACAGAGCTGGGGGAAGTGGGTAATATTAGGAGGAAAAGAATGTCAAAACAAGTTTAAGAAAAAACCTTTAAAATTCTATAGGTGTAAACTATTTTACATTTGCAAGAAAAGAATGGTAAATGACCTAAGATAAAAGTCAAGGATTCCCTACATGTGTTATAATGAGGTGATCCAATGGCAACACTATCTTCCAAGTTTCCCCTCCTAAATGTATGACATATATCGAAGACAATTTCATATTCCATTTATTAAATGTATTACTTTAATTGAGAAGAATATTGATTTGTTTTTCTCATACATTTCAAACTTCAATATCAGGTATTATTATCCTCTCCCCCAGCTCTTTAATTTATGTATTTGTTCCTACAATGGCCCAATAAGACATCTTAGAACTTATATATTATACTTATTAGTGATATATTTAATGTTATTTCTCAGTGCCATTTTTTGATATTTGCAAAAGCAGTAACTTTTTGTTAAAACTTTTTAGTGTTTACAATAATTCTCTTTAGGTTATAATTAGCATTGGCCATATGACGATATGAACTGTGAGGCGGTTAAAATAAGAAATATGTATTTATTGTGTTCATTGGAGAAATTGAGATTGTGTTGGGATATTATCTAAAAAATACTTTTTACAAGATCTGATATTTTTCAGGTATGAATTGATCTGAGAAGCAAAAATCAGACAAGCTTAACGGCATATCATTTTTTTTAAACAGTGTCCAATTGAATTTGCACTACATCTATTATATTATGATAATTAACCGGAAGAAGTTACATATAAAATGGTGATTTTATCCAAACTGCCTGACATTGTTTTGATGTTCTCACATGTCCTTGGTTTCTTTGTTTGTCTCACTGTGTGTAATAAAGCTTTATCCCATCTCATGTTTTGGTGCATGTCGTCTTGTTCCCTCACAGATGTGCACGTCGGCGTTTGCCACGCGGGATCGTCTCCGAGCTCACCTGGTGCGTCACGAGGAGAAGGTGCCGTGCCACATCTGCGGGAAGCTGCTGTCTGCGGCCTACATCACGGACCACATGAGGGTCCACAACCAGGCGCAGCACCACTCCTGCCACCTCTGCAACCGCAGTGAGTCCCGGGAACATCACACATCTCCTTTAAACCAATCAATCAAAGCAGCCTCTACGATTCTGAGTTTAGTTTGACTCCTGCTTATGGTGTTTATGCTTTTAGATAACGGCCTCACTTTTACTGCTAACTGAGTGATTCACATAAAAACCTGTTTATAAAAGTGTGTTCTTCAAAAGGATTTAAAGGGGCCCTATTCTGCTCATTCAGGTTCATAATAGTATTTAGTGCCTCTACTGTGACATGTCTCCATGCTTTAATGTTCAAAAAGGTCTTTTATTTTTCTCATACTGCCTGTGCTGGGAGGGAGGCTGTGACTCGGTAGATAAGTGCGCTGGTCTTCAGATCAGGGGAGCAGGTCAGCTTGTTGCTGTGTCCCTAGGCAAGACACTTTACCTTAAATTGCTCCTGTGGGGATTGCCCACAGTATTGAATGTATGTAAGTCGCTTTGGATAAAAGCGACTTACAAGTGACATGTAATGTAATGTAATGTAATGTAATGTAATGTGCTGCAGCACCTCTTTTCATCTCGTTTCTGTTTGAAACCAGAGCCCAGTCTGCTCTGATTGGTTAGCTGACTGGCCCTGTTGTGATTGGTCAACCGCTTAGAGATGTCCCTGTCCTTAGCCTATCATGTACAATGTGTTAGAGCACTAGCAAATAGAAGCGCGAGTTAGAACTACAATGGAGGCGTTTCCGGCAGGGGGGGGGTGTGTGTGTGTGGGAGAGAAACTCCCTCTGGAGGGAACTTTGGGATTTTAGCCTTTGCAGGCCATTTATGGAGCATTTCCACTGCAGGGCCTCGCACGGCTTAGTACGGTATAGTTAGGCCTTGGTAGGCCAGGCTCACTTTATGCTGCGTTTCCATTACAGTTTAGGAACTGGGGCAGTAACTATAGTAACGCAGTGTAGGCGGAGCCGTGACGTCATCTTCAATGCGAAACACAAAACCAACATCAGCCGTTAGCTGTTAGCCCTCAGAGCTCACAGCTCCTCATATCTGTTCAGAAACTGGACAAAAGTTAAACATGAACAAACCACAGACTGTCTGTGTCATGGTGAATACAGTCGTTGGTTTATTCATGTCTGTAGGCCGTTGTTGTGAGTCTGGACTAGGGGTGCAACAACTAATCGACTTAATCGATTAAAATCGATGACCAAATTAGTTGCCAACTAATTCAGTCGTCGATTCGTTGGTGACGTCATCACGTGTGTTTTACACGCCGTTAAGCTCCAACATTATCGGTCTTCTTATCGGTACTGGAGACATTTAAAAAATATATGTCATATGTATTATTGCTACATAAACATTATATCTCAGTTTTAGTGTCGCCAACTCGTTTCTAATATGCAAAAAGACAAAAAAATGCGTCTATGATGTATTTTCGATCTTTCCAATCCAGACGAGAGATCTCTCTCCCCCGCCTGTGTGCAAGGGGGCGGGGCAGTTTACACTAGGGGTGGGCAATACTACAACATCTGGATTCGATCCGATACCAAGTATTTCAGGGCCAGTATCGCCGATACCGATACTTTTTAAAATGAAAAGCATCTTATGTACTTTCATGTAGGGGAGAGCTGCATGACATGCTTTTTGAGCTGAAAGCATCATAGACTACATCTGAATTAATTTTCATGATTAAAGACAGGACCGTTTTTATAGACAAATAAACGTTTTACTTTTGCAAATTGAAAGTGCAAACATGAAAAATAACAATACAAAGTGGCCACAGTAGCGAACTGCCTTCTTGCACACATCACAGTTCGCTAAGTTTTCATTGGCAGTTGTGAAATAGCTCCACACAACGCTCCTCTTTCTCTCAGCCATCATGCGCGTGTGTGTGTCGCACTCGCGAGTCGCTGGCTGCTGCTGTCCTGCCCTGCTGGCTGCTGTGAGTCAGCTTGATAATCGGCGTTCAGGCAGGGAGCGCGCTGCGCGTGCGCGAGCCTCGAGGAGAGGAGGACAGCAGTGGAGAGAGAAGAAAAGAGCGCATATACTTGTGTTCGTCTGCACTATACACATAGTTTTTGATGAAATTGACGAGGAGAGGAACAAAAAAAGTATAAAAGTATCGATCCTATTGGCTCTAGTATCGATATTTTTAAACGTAATGTAATATCGGAAGTATCGATATTTTGGGATCGATCCGCCCACCCCTAGTTTACACACATGCGGCTGCTACATGCATGAAACACACTGCGGGGATGGCGGAGAGAAGCGCTCCAAGGTGTGCTTAAATGTTACCCGTCTCGATGTGGACAATGCTCGTTATATCCAATAGTGCAATAAGAGTTTAGCATGTAAGGGCGGTAACACGAGCAATTTGTCTAAACATTTAGCAAAAGTGCACCACATTCAGACGGAGAAATGCACCGGGTTCGACTGTCTTTTAGTAGCTCTGTAGCCCCATCCACGAGTCACGTTTCCACGTCAGCAACACACGGAGTTAACTCAATTATACAAACATGGGTTAATGATTAGAGGTAACTGAGTTATTTAGTTTGTTAAAGTTTCAGCTATTCTGTTTACAGTTCTGTCATCACATTATTTAATACGATTTGTTAAAACATTGTTGTTTCTTTTGATGTGAAATATTATTTATTTAATTTAAATAAAAAGCAATGTTCATTTTGTTCACAATTTGTTTAGTTAATTTATAATATATGTATTTTTGAATCAAGTATTCATCTTTATTGTCTTCATTGTTAGTTTCCACATGCCTAAAACAACCTCAAGCTAAATCTAAAAGTTGATGGCTAAATAAGAACGTTTGAGAAATTGTGCAAGGCATAATAGTGCGAATAGTCGATTAATCGTTTCATTAATCGATTATCAAATTAGTCGTTTGTTGCAGCCCTATTAAAAGGTTTTTCTCGTGCCGTCTGTCTGCAGACTTGTCAAAGCATTAATTCATGGTTTTTACTAACCGGTATCAGTATGTTGTTACTTCGGCATCATTTTGAAACGTGTATTACAATTAAATCACGGTAAAATATGTTCATTTTGTTGTAGTTTCCAGCGATTCTCTCACTAGTTTAGCATACTCAGCCCGGTTGTTGGCCCGGAAAGAACCTCGATTTTGGAGAGCCAGAAAAACTGTGAAAAAGTACCCGCTAGCCGGAACTACGCCTAGTGGAAACGCAACCAAAAACGGGCCGGGCACGGCACGCTTAAACCGCGCTCCGTGCTGTAGTGGAAATGCGCCATTACATCCACAAAAACCTATATAAAACACTACAGGAAAGGGAAAACCCCAAAAACTATAATAAGGACTAGGGCTGCTCGATTTTGGCAAAAATCATAATCACAATTATTTTGGTCAATATTGATATCAAGATTATTAAATATGATTATTCATTGACTTTGAAAACATCCATTTATTGAACTTTAAAAAAGAAAATGTTGAGAGAGAGAGAGAGAGAGAGAGAGAGAGAGAGAGAGAGAGAGAGAGAGAGAGAGAGAGAGAGAGAGAGAGAGAGAGAGAGAGAGAGAGAGAGAGAGAGAGAGAGAGAGAGAGAGAGAGAGAGAGAGAGAGAGAGAGAGAGAGAGAGAGAGAGAGAGAGAGAGAGAGAGAGAGAGAGAGAGAGAGAGAGAGAGAGAGTTTTGCTCCCTGCCACTGTGCTTGCTGCAGCAGCAAGATGCATTTCCTTAGGAATCGATAAGCAGAACCGAAACTAACATTTCTAAACGATACCAATGGAATCGAAATGTTGGAAACGGAACCGGATTTCGGTACCCAACCCTACTCACAACCTGGCAGAGAGGGCTTTTAGGGAGGGGCGAAAGCGCATGCACGGGCAGGATGTATAACACAAGATAAATTGAGAGCATCATCGCGAAAGGGAATGCAGCAAAATAATCGTTTTATTTCGATTACGTTGTTTTCGTAATCACTGCAAGCCAAAATTGTAATCGAGATTAAAATACGATTAATTGCACAGCCCTAATAAGGACTCTTTAAAAGAATAAACTTATCACCATTCTAAAAACAAAAACAAAACACCACATTTTCAATAAATAAAAATAGAAGTCTAAGAGCAAGAGTTCTCTAAAAACCACCATTACAGAATTATGATGAAAGATATGTTTCTACATTATGAGAAAAAATAAATAATGGGTGACAATATTTTGGTATTAAATTAGAGCGTTTAGCTATTTCAAAATCATACATATAGTGTGTGTGTGTGTGTGTGTGTGTGTGTGTGTGTGTGTGTGTGTGTGTGTGTGTGTGTGTGTGTGTGTGTGTGTGTGTGTGTGTGTGTGTGTGTGTGTGTGTGTGTGTGTGTGTGTGTGTGTGTGTGTGTGTGTGTGTGTGTGTGTGTGTGTGTGTGTGTGTGTGTGTGTGTGTGTGTGTGTGTGTGTGTTTTCCAGGCTTCACCACGCTCACCTACCTGCGGGTGCACGCTCAGAAGCACCACGGTCAGGAGTGGAAGGAGAGCGGCGGGGCGCGGGGGGGCTTTGGGGGGACGGGGGCCGGCGGTGTGCTGCTGTGCCAGCTGTGCGGGGTGCAGTGCAAGACGGCCACGCAGCTCCAGGGTCACATGGGCACCCACGCCGCCCAGGGAGACCCCGGCCACGACCCCGGCCACGACCCCACCAGCGCCGGGCCCCTGGGCTCCACCAGTGTGGCCGTCACCGTGTCCAGCGCCAGCACCGTGGGACTGCTGGTGACCGACTGCTCCGGGATCGCACCCTCGCCCCACAGCTAGCAGGCTGGGAGGGCAGGGGGTGGGGTGGGTGGGGGTGTGGAGCTGGGGATGGAGGCAAAGACAAACGAGGAGCAGACAAGCAGAGAGACAGGATCCTATCCAGGTGTGTGAATCATCTTCTGCCATCTTTTTTTTATTGGGGAGAATGAGGATGTTTATTGGGAAACCTGGAACCTGAACATTACTTTGCATTTAGCTGACGCTTTTATTTTATCCTTAAAGAGGACATATTATGCTGATTTTCCGATTCATTTGTGTGTTGTGCCCCTGCTGGGACATGTCTCCCTGCTTTAATGTTCCAAAAGCTCTTTCTTTTTCTCATACTGCATGTGCTGCAGCACCTCCTTTCACCCTCTGTCTGAAACCAGGGCCTGCTCTGATTGGTTAGCTGGCCGGCTCTGTTGTGATTGGTCAACCACTTAGAGATGCCCCGCCACTTAGCCTATCACGTTCAATGTTTAGGATTTCTAGCCAATAGAAGCGCAATTTTAACGTAGTGATGTCATAATGTTACGGAAATAAACAAAGGAGGAACAATGGTTAAGCATTTAACTTAGGCCCCGGCCACACCAGGACGATAACGGTCGTATCTGCTACAGTTCACTATCAGATAGACGGTTCGGCCACACGAGGCCGACATGGAAACGCAGAAAACGATAACGATAACGGGTCCCAAGGTGGGTAGACCTGCTAACGAAACGCTCTGGGGGGGCAAACGGCTCCGTGTTTACGCCTATACGATCATTTCCTGATAACATTGAAGCAATAGCCCCGCCTCTCCCACCTCTCCTGCTCAGAGATCAGCTGCTGGGCTGTCAGAAGAGGGGGAGGAAAAGAGAGGCTCCGTTTTATGCTTATATTATTATATAGAGTCGTTATTCATTTGTTTTAAAGCTCAATAAATAACAAAGAAGACCTCTGACCGGCACTTTTCTAATTTTGTCCGGAAGATTTAAACTTTAACTGACATGTTGACCGGCGAAAAAAAATCTAACTGAAACTCTGCCACACGGTCGCCTCGTCCCTTGGAAGAGGCGGAGAGGTGGGTGTTTTTCATCTGCTGGTGGACTACCGGAGAGATTTACAGCAGGAGCAAACGCTTGCCTCGGGGAGGGAGAAAAAGAGCCAGAGCGTCCACAGCGGAGAATAAACAGAAGGGCAACCATGGCAACCATGGCAACCATGCGCGGGAAGTCTTCTTCGCTGCTTTTGTGGCAGGAGTACAGCGCCACTTACAGGCCCGGCATATGTACTACAGCGTCTCCAGCGCTTTCGAGCGGTCTCGTGTGAACGGACACGTTTCTGGTGCCTGTTGCGTGTGGACGGAAGACTTTTTTGATATTGATTTCGGTCAGTTTGCGTTATCGTCCTCGTGTGGCTCCAGCATAAACCATTGTAAATGCTTTATACAGAAATTAGATTTAATTTAAAATCCGGTTTATTGCAAAGTAGGTGTACAAGAACTTAAAGCATTATGATTAAGGTAAATGATGAACATCCCCATGCTCTTTTATGTTTCATAAGTGTTTGTGTTGAAACCATTTCTCACACAGATTTGGTGCTAAAGTGAACAATTTTTTACATTTAAAAATGGTGAACAATATATCCAAAATCAGCAGAGGGAGGGGCTTGAAAACAGTGTTCTCTCTCAAGATAAAGCAATATTCTTTATTGGTGTGAATGTAACATGTACAATATATAATTGTAACAACTAATAATAAGATTACAAAGAAAAATAACAAGATACAATTCATAAAATCTAAAAGAAGCAGACAAATGAAAGAGTGCGTGAGTGCTTGCTTGCTGAATCGATGAGCAAATAATAAAATAACCATTTCATGAGAAGGATGATAACATTTGTATAAAATAAATATATAATATACATATAGGAATACCCACACTATGAAAGACAAAAAAAAACTATTTGGCAGGGGAAGATACACATTATTTTCAACTTATGAAAACATCTGTCATCCTGCTTCAGAATGAAATGATTTCTACCTTGGTCCAGGTGACACACTTCCTGAAGTTTCATGAAAATCGAGCCAGTGGTTTTTCTGTAATAGAGAACTGAAACTTAAAAGAAGTAATGGCATATTAATAATTTCAAAAAACAGCCCTTTACAGAAACATTAAAGCTGTTTAAACCTGATGATTCATGATAATATTTTGTAATATTAACATGCTTTTGTTTTCACTTTCCAGATGTTTTCAATGAACACAGACCGGTGGTGTTTCCTGCTCAGCGCTGGTAGTCATTTCATGAGGACGGCGGCCTTTGGTGACCATTTATTTCCAGCTCCATCAGTGTTAAACAGCTGAGAGACACTTTCTGCAAACTGTTCCGCGTCTGTGCAAATCAGCCGAGTCAAAGCGAGAAACTGTGGAAAAGACGATAAGGAAAACCTTTGCTCAATCATTATGGAGAAACATTTACGTGTATTTTTATTCATGTGGCTTAGTGATTAGCTGTTTCTATTTTTCATCATGTCATTGTTTTAATTGTCAACAGCCTGTCAAGATTTTGTAAAGTCGGTGTTGTTTCTGGATTATTTATATTCCATGATATCAGTGTTTATTTATAATGAGATTGACCTAACATGAATTTTGATCAGTTTCCCACTTATTTATTGATATTATCAGTATAACATAATTTATTTGAACAGTCTCCAGTTTGCCTTTGTCCGATTCTGCAGAGCACGGACACCTCACAGGACATGGGTCAGCTATTTCACACGGGCCATCATGTAAATACACTTTTATAACGCGGATAAAGGCAAACTAATAATACGTTATTTGTGTATATTCCCCTCCATGAACATGAATGTGCTACATATGGTCATTGCTCTGTCTCTGGATGCTGATTTGTAATTATTGAAAAAGGTACATTTGCCATGTGATTTGTAGCTACCTTGGTGACACATTTTCTGTGGCTGTGCATATTGATTGTAATTGATGCATAGTGCATAGCGCCTCGTTACTACTGTATTAAAAAAGCAGTCAAATGCATGTGTGGGTTTAAGTGGAAATCATCTGTCCGGGTGAATGTCAGCAGTGGAAAGTAACTTAATATATTTACTCAAGTACAAATTGAAGGTACTTTATTTGAGTATTTGCTTTTTTAATGCAACTTAAATGTTCTACTGCACTACATCTATTTGAAATCTTAAGTAATTTTGCAAATTAAGATTTTCCCACTAGACAAATGAAATAAAAGCTAAGAACGACTGGGCCATTAAGCAATTCGTTTTTTAAATGGTATGTAAAACTCTTGATTATTGAAGTCACTTTTTTACGTAAAACATTTCATATTTCCAGCATCACAAATGTGAAGGTTGGCTGCTGTCCTTTTAATTATTTTAATATTCAAATGTAAATTGTTGTTGTCAATTGCTTACTATGTGCTCAACAATGAATGCAATGAAGATTCTTACAACTATTCTAATTTAATGTATAAAAACATTTTGTGTTTAAAAAAAGGAAAACATCATGCAAGTAAAAACAATTAAAAAGAGCAAATACAATAAAATAAGTATACATTAATAGAATAAAATGCTGCAAGTTTGAAAAAAGGGATGAAGTATACAAATATAAAATACAAAATACATTAATATATACTAAACATTAATTGAGAAATCAATTCAATCAAATGCACATAATGACCAGAACATATATTCACTAACAAATTCAATTCTTTTGCAGATTCAGATAATAGAAAATGTAATAAAGTATGATGTATTATTACACAAAGGTACCAGGTGCAGGGTCAAAGGGGTAAACCATAGACTGGGGGTAAACACATTAATTCATCAATAATTACAAAACAATAACATAATTTATATTATTATTGCATAATGAGCACTTGTGATGCTTTAAGTATATTTTGATGCCAATACTTTTCCTTTGAGAGGATTTTGAATGCAGGACGTCTACTTCAGAGAGTATTTTGGTATTAGTTTTTAGTAAAGTATTTGAGTACGTCCTCCCCCTGCACTGCTGTAAAGCTAGGCTAACATTAGCATTGTTTACAGCAGGCAGAACAGCATCACCCTCCCCCACCCGGCGGCTTTAACAACTCCTCCTACTTAACAAGCTAGCCAGCTAGCCGCTGTAAAGGCGACCATAGCTCTTTAAAAAAATACCACTGAACATTACAGGGCCTCCTGGATGATATATTTCATCCAGGAAACACAAGAAACTGCCTTAATGGGACGCTTGTTCGGCGTGTTTTACGACGCGATGGCCAGCTAGCAGGCGGTCCCAAAGCTAGCTTGTCGGCTAGCCGGGGTAGGAGCTTCTGAGACCCTGATCTAATCTCGGCTTTTTTCGGCCTTTTTTAAAATTAGTTTCCGAGCCATGCCAAGTTTATTTTAAACGATGTTTTATATGTAGGTTTGTTAGTGTAAATGACCAATGAAGTGTTTTCTTTTTGAATATGTAGGTCAATGAACCCGACCAATGATAGTTATTTGGGTCATCCTCGGGTATTAGCAGGAACAGCTGGTTAGCCCAGTGGCTAGCTGTTTTTATTTATCAGTCATTTTTAACAAAAAATGCAATAACTTGGGTGCACATGTTTGTATGAGTAGATATAACTCTGCAGTCTGTGTTTATGAGGTTATCATCGAGTGGAACATTTATTTTAATAGTTTGGAGTCGTCGCTTCACCATCGTTAGCCAACTGAGCTAGCCGGATCCTGTTAGCATCCGAGCAGCTTCACTAATTAACAAGGTAAGCGTAAACAAAAAGGAAACTTTAATTACAATAAAGTGTCTCAATTTATGGTTCTGTTTGCAACATGTTCATGTATTTATATAAGCTGTCACCGATATGTTTCAGGCTTTTAACGCTTGCTTTTACACGTTTATTTATATATTTATTTTGTATTTGGGTTTTGTATGTTCCACACTAGTTCTTCTATTCTTACAACATTTCTACGTGTTAGTCCTCTTTCTCTCTGCAAGTGTATGCACAATAGTCATTTGTATTTGTTCAGAATCAGAACAGGGTTTATTGCCTTGGTATTTAAATTTAAAATAAATAAAAATAAAGTTAAAGCAACGTAAAAGTCAAGAATTTAAATAAAGAAAAGGAAAATTGCAATTAAATAAATGGTTAAAAAATATACCATAACAAAAATATAAAAGTAAAATATGTAACTTTTATATCTGCAAAAATATTGATTAGGGTTGTGCAAAAGTGGTTGTTGTGCAAAACATGTTTTTTATTTTTAAACGCATCTGTCTCTCTGCAATGTTATCACATTCCTAATGTCACTTAAACGTGCTTTTTGTCTTAAAATCGGTGATTTATAGTTTTAAAAAAACATCCAGGATCAGTTACAAGTATTAAGATGTTCTACATCTTGGTGTTGTACTAGGTATTTCCATTATCGACTTATACAATATAAATGTCTAGCACAGGTTCCTAGAGCAGAAAATGACTTCATTTTGAAATGCTTGTTTCCTATAATAAACTTCCCCAAAATATTTAGTTTGTATCATATAAGAAAATCAGCAAGTCTTCCCATTTGTTATCAGCAAGTGTTTGGTATTTGTTAAAATAAAGTGTCAACTACATGAGGGTTAAGTCTGCTCAACGATTTACCTCAGGTAGAATTGAACACTGTTAATGTCACCAAACCAGATGATATACTAACTATAAATGATTTTCTTTAAGTGGCCCTATTATGCTTTTTCCCCTGTTGTGTGTTATATAGCTTTTTGTGCATGTAAATGGTCTGCAAAGGTTAAAATCCCAAAGTTCCCTCCAAAGGGAGCTTCCTTCCATAACAAAATGACATCACTATGTATCACTCACGGCTAGGGATGGGTATCATTAGGATTTTATCGATACCGATACTGCTTATCGATACCGGTATTTTTCGATACTCTTATCGATACTTTTCAATAATTTGGTGCTCAAAATTATAAACATGATTACAAGATGTGAAGATTAAACAACAGTCATTTTATTGTAATTTATTTGTATTTATTATTTAATGTAACTTTTTCAATGTCATACCAAGCAGGTATGAGTGTGTTTGACAGTGTGTCTCTGGAAGGGGGGGCGGTAATTAGGGGCAGTTCATAAATCCATGTAAACATGACCATTATTCAGTTAAAACGAGACGATTCGTGCGCACCTCCTAAACCGGAGGCTCCGGTCGGCTAACCATTATAATCCATTTATTGCGTTTATTATTTATAACTGTAATGATGGATTATTAGTAATCATTTTAAAGTTACACAGAGTCATTGGATAAACCGTTTTTATGATAAATGACGTGGAAAAGATCATAATTGTTTTCCTCCACTAAATATAAGAGATAGCTAAGATAAGATCACTTTAACAAGATGCCTGTGTGCTTAGTACCAGCAGGTTGTAATCATACCAGCAATGGGTCTTGCTCGTTCTTTCGCTTCCCGTCTGATGAAAGGACCAGGAGTGGCTGGATCAAGTTAGCTACCTAGCTAGTAGCAAGCACGTTAGTTAGCATTACATCCTTAGCCGTGTCATTTTTATTAGCCTTAACATGAAGTAAGATTAAGTAACCCAAAATGTTAAACAGTAAGAGTAGTAGTCATATTTCGTGAACCCTTTGAAGAGTACTGTCACACCGGTGTGATCATTCTATAATACACCGTTTAAGCCCGGATGCCCCCGGGGGAGAAATGCTAACGCTACATTAGCATCGGCGATCTTTTCTATTTCATGCTATCTGCACAAATGGTTAACATTGAACATTAAAAAGATCAGGCAGTTCAGGGAGAATCAAAGGAAGGCATGCAGGCAGCTTAGCTTTGCATGACATTCTTCTGGACGTGTTTTATTGTAGTGAGGGTAGTCAAGCCCTTTTTTGGCAAGACAGTAGTGACGGCCATCTTGGTGACGTGTGTTGTTGTGCGAGACCAGAGATGTAGTTCATTGAGCGGTTTCACACAAAAATAGTCTTACTTCACAGTTTTACGGCAAAACATTTTTGTTTTAACTTGCAAAAAAAATTATCTTTTAAATTGACAAACATCATATGTGTAATTCGTGGCACAATTCAAACGGGATCGAAAGATAACTTTTCTCTCGCAGCATGGAAACATGTCACAGTAGAGCAGTGTTTCTCAAACTTTTTCATACCAAGGACCACTTAACCAATAAAATAACACTCGCGGACCACCTGACTCCACAAATATCCCAAAACACATCGTTTTTCTAGAACAGATTACAAATCGCCTGAAAATGGTACAAAGAGGTGGCAACATGTGTGGCGAAGGTGTTGCGCTGGGCTATATCATGCAATCGAAAGTGAAACTTAAGCTCGCTCCATTGCGGAGATATTCCCGCGAGAGTGCGGAAAACTTTTATTTATTTATTTCAAATGTGAAATTTTACCAATCTACTCACGGACCACTAGGGGGCGCTCACGGACCACCAGTGGTCTGCGGACCACACTTTGAGAAGCACTGCAGTAGAGGCACAGAATATAGATATAAACCAGAAAATTAGCATATGTCCTCTGAGAATTAGTTTTTTTCTTAAATGCCAACAGTTGTACTCCCACTACAGGATAAATTCTTAGCATATTTGAGCCCCTCTGTTAAACTATGACCTCAGGGGAAAACTGTTTAAGTTGGATTTGTTTCTAAACTAACTATATTCCCTGTCTGCACACACAGGAAACGCGTGGATCATGCTGAGTTAGGAGTTGTGTTTCCTCCGCGCCTAGCCGGTTACGCGCAGACAAAGTGTTTCTGGGGGTTTGGTGAGAGAAGGGATGGCATTTCACGGTGCCGGCCGGCAGACCGTTGGAGACTTGTTCCCGGGCTCTGAGCTGGGCCACAAGTATTTCTGTGTCAATTCATCGTGCGGAGCCCCGTCCACCGGCCTCAGCGCCACGCCGTGCCTGACCGGACCCACCGCCCCAGCCGGGACACCCCGCCACCCCACAGCTCTTGGGGGGAGCGCAGGGGGAGGGGCGGCGGTGCCTCAGCCCTACAGCAACCCAGCCAGCGAGGTGCCCAGCCCCGCTGAGATGGAGCCGGACCGCCCCATCGGTTACGGAGCCTTCGGCGTTGTCTGGTAACAATACATTATTTAGCACTATATATGTGTTGTGCATGATAATAAATATAAAAATGCACATTCATTCACTCCTGGTGAAAACATACAGAAGTGTTTGCAGAATTTCTGTTGTTAGTTGTCCATTAGTTCTTGCCAGGCAGCCATTGGTTTGTCACATGTCTATTTTAATATATTTTTTTATTTAATCTGCACATAAAATTAGACAACAGTTACAACGTGAATGTATAAACTATTCAATGAATTATAACAAACAGACAAAAATGAATAGGTAAAAACAAATATTAACGCATAGGAATTAGAATTAAAAGCAGCCATACATTAATAAAACATTTCCTTTATACTGTACAAGGCCCAGAGGACGTCTTCAATATGCTCCTTTTAAAATAAACAATAGGAACGCACCACTTTTGTTTTGTGGAGCATAATGAATTATAGGCGCTTTCACACCAAGTACTTTGCCGTACTTAGTTCCCAGTACTTAGTTCATCAGAACTAAGTCCCTGAGGGAGGATTAGGCAAATGAAGCTGCTGACGTGACTTCTTCTTCTTCTGCTTTGGGTTTACTGGCAGGCCGCAAACAACTTCACGGCGTATACTGCCACCCGAAGTCCCCGGCCGGAAGTCCCCGGAGTTGGGGACTGGCTTCAGTAGAAGCTGCTGGGACTCCCAGCAGCTTCTACTGAAGCCTTCCGAGTAAATCGCCAGAGCGCCGACACCTCCTCATCTCCACCGCTCCCATGTTTTCTTTTGTGTTGCCATAAGTTATTCTCTCTGTGTTGGTGCGCTGGGCTAATGCTAATGCTAATAATGCTAATGCGAGCAAATACAATGGTGGCTTCAAAAAACTTTTCCGGGTTTTACGGGGCGTGGTTTGCAATTCTCCCAGCCAATCAGAAATGGGAACCTTTTTCTCCCAGGAAAGTACCTGCTCTCTAGCAGGCACTAAAAAGGGGGTGAAAAGGTTCTCATGAACTAATTTCTAGTTCCGGATTTTTTGGTGTGAACGCAAAATGTCAAGAACTATCGGAACTATACTGGGAAAAGTACTCCGGTGTGCTTTATAACTACATTTTATTGTGAACCCCTGTGTTGCAGAATGACAATAAACAATCCTTAAATATAAGACAACATATAGCAACATATCCTCACATTGTTAAGATGAACATTAAATAACTGTCACCATAACCAGTTAAAATATTGTCTTACCTGGTGAATGTGTAGCTTGTCTAGCTAAAAACAAACAAATGAATTTAACCAAACAGAAAATCAATTAATCAATAAGTACAAAAAAAACTAATATCAAACCAGCTATAAATAAGAAAATGTCTTGATGATGTTTGTTTTGTCTGATACAGTCCAAAACATTTACTTTACTTTTATTAACTGTTATGTACCATTTATTTAAAAAAAAAAAAAAGAAGGAAGAAGAAGACAAGCAGCAAATCCTCGATTGATTTACTAAGAACCAGCAAATGTTTTGTATTAGTACATACAAATACCACAAACCGTTTATCATCAAGCGTATAATAACATATGTAGTCCAAAGCATTGCATGTGTATAACATTTTTCTGTGGTTGTGGATGTTTTTCAGGGCCGTTACGGATCCACGTGACGGTCGGAAGGTGGCGTTGAAGAAGATGCCCAATGTCTTCCAGAACCTGGTGTCCTGTAAGAGGGTCTTCAGAGAGCTCAGGATGCTCTGCTTCTTCAAACACGACAACGTAATGACCAGCAGACAAAAGAAGAGACGGGATGTCGGTAGTAGATGGATTCAAATATATAACTGATTGTTTGGTTTTCTCTCTCTGCAGGTTTTGTCCGCTCTGGACATTTTGCAGCCTCCACAAATCGACTGCTTTGAGGAAATGTATCCTTTAAAAAAAAATATATGAAACAATTGATCAGAAGTGTGAATGATACCATGGTGTATTATGGCCTTGTAACAAGTATAAAAATTGATAATGGAGGGGGTAATATCCAGGTAAAAAGCTCTGAATTTCTAAATAATCTAAATAGTAAATGAATGCAAAAAAAAACCAAATTTACTAGAAAAAAGCTTGGATATTCTCTGAGATTAACATGATAAATTGACAAGTAAAGGTAAAATGACTGAAAAAATTCAGACATTTAAAAAAACAAAACAGAAATTGGTTAATATTTGAGAAAATACTCACAAATTGACTTGATAGAATCTTCTATATTCTCTTAAGATTAAAGTGGGACATGAACTAGAAATTCTATACTTTACTAATAAAACACTTGAATATTTTGTAAAATTAAATCGCTTAAGCTGCTGCCTGAATTTAGTAAGCATGGCCTCTGGGTGAAAGGTTCTAAAAGATTCATAAACGTATTTTCTTCTTATTGGTTGTAATATTAACATAAAGGAATACTAGTACAATTATTTTATAATTTATATAAAAAAAATACAAAACATTAAGCGTTTTCTCTGAATACTTCCCCCTTTCTCCATCTGTCATTTATTTTTAACAGCATGGACCCTAAACGCCATTGTAGAATCACACCTCCTTTTTATAATATTACCACGGTTGTGGCTTTCATTTCCAGCACACCTTCTCATTAATCTTACATTCACCCCCCCCACGTCTTCTGTCCCAGTTTCTCTTCCTTTAACGGTCCCCCATGTCCTCCTTTTAATTCTCTTAATTTAGCCTCTAACTCTCACTTGCTAGTCTGAATCCAGCTCCTCTCTATTCACTTGTGAATGTAAAATAAGACATGAAACTGTTCTTTTTTCATGCCTGTGCTCCTAAGAGATGCATGGTGTGCATGTGGGCGGAGGTCATTCTGTGTGTGGGTTTTATTTTCCTTGACAGAGAACCCCCCCCGCAGCTACGTGATCACGGAGCTGATGCAGAGCGACCTGCACAAAGTGATCGTGTCTCCGCAGCCGCTCACCACCGACCACATCAAGGTCTTCCTCTATCAGATCCTCCGGGGTGAGCACTCTTACTGACGCACTAAACAATATTTTTAGTTATTCAAATGGAGTTTTTGTGCTTGCAATCCTCTAAAAATATAAGAAACATCCATCACATTTCCCTAAATGTATGTCTTAAAATCTCAATTGGTCATAAGTCCAAAACCTGGAGCTATGTAATTTACTTTGACATTATTTCTAGACTTATTGAACCCATAGCCCCATCAATAATAAACCTAATCCCTGCAGTACAGACTAAACTAACAATAACCTGTTCAATTATTCAACTGAGCAATACTCTGCCTTCATTATTTAATAGCAATATAAGCAATATTCTCCTATATCTTATTTATACTTTTATGAAAAGACATAGACCATTTTAAATGTATAACATTATTATATATATATATATTGTAATGTACATCATTTTTCGTATTCATTGTTGTATATTTTTATATTTTTTGTTATACATTTTTCTCTTTTTTTATCAAAACAATAATATATATTATTATATTTTTTTTAAATTCTAAATAGACCAACTTGGACAAAATAAAATGTTCCCTTGGGATCAAAAAAGTATTCGTGATTCTGAAAAAGAAAAACAAGACACATTGTGTTAAAGTCAACTTAGATTGACAAAATACTAAAGAATGTAACTAAGTTAGTTTTCTATCGCTCAATTCATGAATTTATCCATTTTAACTCTGAACCAAGCGTACACAAATCAAATTGAATAAATTGGTTACAAGCAACACATTTAAAATGATAGTGTCAAAACTTGATTTATTGTTCTCTATCATTTTAATTTAAAATAGAATACTTATATACATTTTTCTAGGTATCTGAACGACATGCAGGGAGAGGACAGACTCTGTAGCTAAGATGTTTTCTAATGGGACTGTTCAGCGTCTATCATCCAGTGCAGGGGTTGGCAACCCTAGGCGGTACTGTAACCAGTGGCACACTAGGAATAAGTGTGCAAAATATTTAAATTGTATTTTCGGATCCTGAACGAGACCGCCGCCAGAGCGCGTCTCCCCGTTACCTGCAGAAGGAAGCCATGCACGCAACGCAGCGCAGAAGGATAACTTCTAGGCCCCGCTCTCTTTAACTCCAGTCGACTTGCTGCTGCTTTCCTCCGTGGTGAAACGATCAGGGGTGTAGTGCTGCCGGAGCGCACCGGAACGCCGCTCCGGCACTTCACAAATTGCAGTACCCATAAGGAGCTGTACACATGCCGCAGTTTTTGCGTGGCTGTGTCTTTAGTTGAAAGCCCAGTGGCGATCAGCTCATCTGTCATCGAAAATAATATGCTATATAGGGGCGGACTGGCCATCTGTGTGTTCTGGAGAATCACAGAACGGCCGGTCGTCAGCGGGCCGTTGACGGCCGGCTCGGTTCGCTGATGGTGTTCGACCGCCCAGTATTTAAATGTGTAAGTTGCGCTGTCAGGCGAAAGAGGTCCACAGCTTCCCCGCAGCGATGCTCCCCCGCCCTCCTGTTGACATTTCACGAGCTTCGGCACACTGATCACTTTTTTTTTTTTTTAATGGCACTTCATATCAAAAAGGTTGGATCGGACGAAGTGGCGCCAGCAGCTGCGCGAAGGTGGTGACAGACTTGACAAAGACTGGATTCGTGGTCTCAAAAACGTGGACATACTGTATCTCTCTGATTGCACTGTACAATCTCTTTTCTTGCCAATATATGTTGTGCGGTTCAGGTTTGAAGTACCTGCACTCTGCTGGGATCCTGCACCGAGACATCAAACCTGGAAACCTGCTGGTGAACAGCAACTGTCTGCTCAAGGTGAAACAGAATCTCTGCTTTTTAAAAATGTTTGCAAGTTGGAAAGTTAGAAAGAGCGTTAATGGAGTATTTCACGGGCCAAAGACACCATCTGATCATGTTTCTACATGGATGCATTATCGTGATATTTATCTTTTTTATTTCATTTAGAATTGTTACCTTATTTTAGGTTAGTTAAAATATTTTAGTTATATTTCTGATTATTTTAAATGTATGTCGGATTATTTCATATCAATGGTTTTATTTGAGGTATTCTAGATTATTTTATTTCAGGTTAGTTTAAATTATTTTGGATTATTTTATATTGTTATATTTTACATTTTAGATTGTTGTGTTGTTTTATTTTATATTGTTATTATTTTCTAAATGATTTCAGATTATTTTAGAATTAAAATGTCATTTTTAAATGATTGTTAGATTGTTATAACATGTTAAGTTATTGCAGGTGTAGTGTAGGTTTGCTTCTTTTCTCTGTAAATGCTGCACTGCAAATTTCCTCTGTATAAATGAATATTCAGTTTCAAATGTTCTATTGAGCTGTGCACTGCCGGGTAGATCCTGAACATTGCAGTGCAACCTTTTTAAATATATGTTCTTTAAACCTGTGTTTAGATTTGTGACTTCGGCTTGGCGCGGGTGGAGGAGCCCGACCCGTCGCGTCACATGACCCAGGAGGTGGTGACGCAGTACTACAGGGCCCCCGAGGTGCTGATGGGCTGCAGACACTACGGCTCGGCCATCGACGTCTGGTCCGTGGGCTGCATCTTCGCCGAGCTGCTGGGCCGACGCATCCTCTTCCAGGCTCAGAGCCCCATCCAGCAGGTGAGGTCCTCTACCTGCATCCATTCTGCATCCATTATGTCCTGGTGGATCTCTTGCTTTATTAGACCACGTCCTTTTAGGTGAAGTTTGCTATTTAAATCCTCACACTATGCGTTTCCTGCAGTGTTTTTACTGTAAAGTCACTCTTCTACAGCTAAACGGTGCCTCTGCTAAGACGAAATCATGCCAACACTTTCTGATAAAGGGTATTTTTTCACTTATTCAGCATTTCTTGCACTTAATTGAAGAGGCCACCTACAGAGTTTGATAATACAGACATGAATGTACAGCTTATATGAACCATAGTAATGTTTTGATATTATGCAGATGTGTGTTATTGTCTTTAACTGGCTCTCTGTCCTGCAGCTGGATCTGATCACAGACCTGCTGGGGACCCCACCTCTGTCGGCCCTGTCGGCAGCCTGCGAGGGGGCCAGAGCCCACATCCTGAGGGGGCCACACAAACCGGTACGGGACAAAAACACTCAAAGCTCTTTTCTGCTTTTTTAGCTGATAACATCTCCTTGTTTCTGAGGGACAATGTGTAAACTTCAGGTAAGGTCAGTGAAATACTATAATAAATAAATATTTGGCCTTGTGATTATTTCAACTGATGAATAATCACTAAAGCTGCTGCATTGACTTTTGTTCACCTGGGGGCAGAAAACTGTGAGAAAATGCATTTTCTATTGGTGTTACAAGAATAGTTTATTTACACATTAATTAACAAAAAACAAGATATTAAAATCTGTACATTTATAGAATTTGTAATAATATCCTGTTATGAGCACCATCGTCCCACAGCCGATGGCATTCAATGAATAATTTATGTATTTGTATATAATTTATCGGAAATGAAATGCCTTATACCTCATCTCAGGTTATTTGCTGATAATCTCGCTGAAATGTTACCAAATCTGAAATCTTCATGGCCGCTGACATGAGAGTTTACTGTGATACTTAATGTGACCGATGCCTGAGAACTCTATTTGAAGTCGATCTGTCAAATAATATAAAATAATATGAACCTTTTATTGATTCAATTCTTTTTAATAAAATTAATCCGGCAAATAAAAACAAACATACCCAAATATATATTCTTACTTTAGAATTATTCATAATAGAAAGCATGTCTCCCAATATGAGGTGTAAAGTTCAGCAGCACATTTTCTAAAAGACGATAATGAAAGAAACTGATTATTAATTTTTGTATTTCTTTGTTTGTTATATTTGCAGCCGTCGCTGTCGGTGCTGTACATGCTGTCTGACGGAGCCACACACGAGGCGGTGCACCTGCTCTGTCGGATGCTGGTGTTCGACCCGGTTAGTCCCCACACTCTGTCATTACTGATTTATGTGTGTTTCGTGTTCTTTACCCAGTCTCTGTGTTTTCACCTCCAGACTAAACGTATCTCCGGCAGCGACGCCCTCTCCCACCCGTACCTGGACGAGGGGCGCTTGCGTTACCACACCTGCATGTGCCAGTGCTGCTACTCGGTGCCGAGCGGGCGAGTTTACACCCGGGACTTTGAGCCGGTCGCCGAGCGGCCGTTCAGCCACAGCTACGAGAACAGCATGCTGTCCGTGTGGCAGGGCAAAGGTACGCCGCACACACACTTCCTGCTCCAACTGAACACACTTACCCACGCCCAGGTGTTTGCCTCAGATTTAGTTTGTTACTGTGTATAACGCCGGAAACTTCCATCCAATTCCAGACAAGAATATCCTTTCATACATTACTTTCCATGATCCAATATCAACAAAATACAATGTTTAGGTTGCCTGTATATAAATGCACTCGCTTGTTTCACCGTGGTAAAAAACCATATGCCTATACTGGTGGCCTAATGCCACCACCGCCTGTCTCCGATATATACATAATTACCCAGTGCTCAAAGCTGCCTTCAAAATAAAAGCATAAAGAACTGAATTGAATAATAACAATAAATAAATTCACATTACCAATAAACAATAACATCAACAAAATATGTTTACATGTTCCTGCAGAGATACACATCTCTGTGTATCTCTGCAGGAACATCAGCCCCATTGCTCCCCGGGCGCTGTGCAATAGCTGCCCACTGCTCCTAGTACTAGACTCCTGGTACTAGGATGGGTTAAATGCAGAGAACACATTTCACTGTGTGCTCTGCATGTGTGACCATTAAACAGGGGGTTCATCCCTCCATATTCTATTCTATTCTATTTGTGTTTTCTGTTGTTGAGTCTTTGAGTAGTCTGGTTTGTTCATCTTATTTAATATTCAATTTATTTCGAACCACTTGACCAATGATTAATATTTATAAATATGTATTCATTATTATTATATGCCATATGCCTGTTGGTCTTAATTATTCCTTCTTTTTTTTACGCATATCTCTTTTATTGTTATGTTATCATGATTGTTCACTTGTTTGTCTTATTTTATTCTTACCTCTTAATTATATTTTACTCGCAAGTATTATTATTCTTATATTATTAGAAAGAATAATTGTATTTGTATTTATCTGTTGATCTTCGTTATCTGATTTTCTTCTTTAGTTCAACTAGCGTGTATTATTATTATTTTAAAGAAATGTAATGGTGAACTTATAGTTTTAATTATTTGATATAGATTATTTTTCCTTTCATTTTTAGAAACATTGATTTAAAAAAAATAATAATATACAAATTCTCATGTAACAAATACGTTTAAAAATACAATGAAACGAATGTTAAATCAGCAGTTAACGCTTGTGTTCATTCGTAAGTTTGGCAACGCATTGTGTAAAGTTTAGCCTCCTATAATTCCTGCTGGCTCTTCTTGTCTCCAGAGTTAATCCATCGCTTCATCACGGAGCACCAGCAGGGCAAGCGTGTGCCGCTGTGCATCAACCCTCAGAGTGCTGCCTTCAAGACCTTCATCAGGTGAGGAGGGGCTCTTTTCTCCTGTCATCTATCACTTACCGAACACACTGATATTTAGATGGACGAATGTTTTGTATTCCACGTCTGAGAGAAGGTTTTGTGTCCCCAGGTCCACTGCATGGCACTCCTCCAAGGTGTCCAGGAAGGAGGAGAGATGAACGTGCTCCTCTTCCTCCCGGGGAGCGGCAGCAGAGTATGAAAAAGGATGTAATCGCCCGTGAGAGTACTGAAGAGTTTGGGTCTTTTCCTTTCAGCTGTTCCCCTGGCGAGATGCAGATGGGGAAACACTCCCAAAAAAAACCTCCTGAAGATCCTCATTACTTATTATACCTCCTTCAAAATCGACAAAGTTTCAAAATATGAAAACTACTGCTTCACTTTTTTTAAACGTCCCAAACAGGCGAGGCTTCGGGACTTTTCTTTTTCTCGGTGCTGATATGTAAAAAAAAGCAAAGCTGCTTGAGGAGGAAAAAGAAAGAGGAGCCGGTACTAGAGTGGATTTTCCATCTGTGTTAGTAGAGACTTTAAGGAATAATGGTTTTAATGTTTGGTAGAGTTAGTCAATTTTTGAAGTCATTCCAGCCCTGTGCAATACGGATTCATTTGAACAAGCGACGGACTGAGGACACGGAGCGGATCGCTTGCCCAGCGGAGTTTCAGACACTCCCGATACGAGCACGTACCGGATCATTGTTCCCGCCAAACGACACCATACAGCGCCACGTTCAATTTTTTTTTGGTTTTCTTTTGGAACTGCTTTCACTCACTGTGTTTTTCGCTGCGAGTCCAAGCCGCGTTAATAATGCAAACTAACGGATGTAGCAGGTTCTCACCACAGTCAGTCCCCTCGTGTTTCTCCACATCACAGCTTCGGTAGTGCTTTTATCTTAGCGCTAAGTTCTCTGTTTGTACCACCTTTCTGCATCATTCTGCAGGAGAGAATTTAATCATGATATACATATCAAAGGAGCAGGGACCTTTTTCCTCAGTTTGAAGTATTTTGTTGGAAATTACGACAGGAACATTTATGACAGTTAATAAGGACCTTTGAGGGTTAAACTCATACATTTTCAAGGAAAGAAAATCGATTAAAGTCGGAATTCGAAGGAAAAATCTGATTCCTGACGAACAAATGCAGAATTCTCTGAATTTTGAGATTATAAAGTTTAATCCCAGAAAAAGGACTTTTCACATGGCCCTAATCCTCTTCTGTTATACCTCATTCACACCAACGGTGTTTCAGGGCCGGTTCGGAGCTGGAGCTTGAAAAGCACCGGGTTTTCCTGTTCACACCGCAGCGGAGCAGCCTCTTAGCTCCGGAATCCGGTTCGTTTCAAGCACCAAAAAATTCTCTCAAAAGCACTGCATACGTCACGCTTACGTCGAGGCGGGGGCAGGGGCAGGGGCGGGATCAGCTCCTGAACAACAACAAAAAGCGCGCGTTTTATCCAGTTTGTACACAACGATGGAGAAACTTAACAAGCAGCAGTGGTCCACTGAAGAGACCAGCTACCAAAACCAAAACGAGTAGCGCTTCAACACAATCGGCCATTGTTGTTGTTGTCGGTGTGAGCTGTGAGGGGTTTCCGCGCGGTTTGGCTTTATGAAGCAGGCACGCAAACGGTTACGTCATGACGCAAACGATGACGCAATGACGCAGCACCAGTCGGGCTCTGAGCGGTGTGAAAAGAGCCGGAGCTAAACCGAAGAACCGGTTCTGAACCTGAAAAGCTCTAGCACGGAGCTTGAACCGGAGTTGCGTTGGTGTGAATGAGGTAATAAATGACCCTTTCCCTGGTTTTATCATTGTCATTGTGTTGTCCTACAATGGCCCTTATACATCGTCGTAAAGAAATGATTTAAGGTTGTCTAAGAAGATGCTCTGCATAAAGAAAAATGCCAAATCGACAGATATTTGGCTGACTTTTTTGTGTTCTTCCCGTCTGGTTTGAATTTTCCTGCTGACCTCCCCGACTTTTTGCCCACCGGCAGAGAGAGATTTTTTTTGTTGTCATTTCTTAATTTATTGAGTGTTTGTTGAAGAGTGTGTGTCTCCACCCTTTGTGGTTTGAAGCGGTTTACCTCAAACCTCCGGAGAAAACTGAACACCAACTGATGTGTGCATACCTGTAAAGTGAAAGCCTCCCGTCAGAACTCAAACGTCATTCCTCCAGATTCTTCTTCTCTTTACCTCCACTTCGCCCCACCACTCTGATATTTTTTTTTTAGAGAGAAGGATGTTTTCTGTGAAATGCTGCTGTTTTTTTGTTTTCGTTGGTTTTAGTTTCAGGCTCAGGTGTCCCGTTTATAGACTATGAACTGTACAAAGCCACATAAGGATGCACCAGTCTTGATCCTGGTATTATCATCAGTAAATAAGCATTTTTCTGATTCTACACTAAACGTTCAGCAGAAGATGTTAATTATATCTTAATATCTAATTGAGTTAATGTTCTAACTGGTGGTTTTTACATGTTTAACCCTTTAATTACAAACTCAACAAATCGCACTGAAAGTGAAATGAACGTGCATATATGTGAACCGTAATAGCAAGAAAGGTGAAATATTATTACATTTTTTAAAACAGGCAGATTTGTTTTAGTTTATATTACATTTAATATGCCATGGAATAACTCAAATAAATCATCAGTTATAACAGAAAAAAATTATTTTCTCAGAAATCAAGTCACCTCAACTACATGGTTAAAACAAATGTTACAAACATTTGCAATATTATATAAGGTCACAAGTTTCTCTCAAAACTAACTTTAATTAAAATCTATATCTCACATTAAAGGAGTTTTTCCTCATAATTACTGAAGTCTATTTATCCTTACTTGTGAAAATAGAATCCACAAAAAAAAGTTACATCCAAAAACTTTAAAGAATTGTTCCCACAATATAAGCAATAATGATCTTGCACAAGAGAGCAGGATTGTTATTCTCAATGCTTTGATTTCTCCTCTGAACATCAGTAATGCAAGTGCCCTGATGTGTGGATAAAGCAGAAAAACATGTAAAACCATCAGTCTGATCTTCTGGGTTCTGGTTCCCACCGTTGTCCGGCCCTTTTCTGACTTTAGGAACTTGTCCAGGAACTATTTTTCTTTCTGTAAGGCACTCAGGAACAGCCTGCCACCTCACAGTTTGTCCCGTCACTTTTTTTTCAATGTAAAGCTCCTGAAAAGACTGAAGGACTCTCCGGGTTTAGTTCCTGTTGTTCCTTAGTTTCTGGATTCTTTTTTTTTTTTTTTTAAAGCTCGTGGATTTTTTTTTTCCTGTCATCTCCTTAACCTCCAGCAGGCTGCGGGGCCCCGCCGGCCCCCCAGAGTCTCTTCTTCTCCAGGATCACAGCGCCCCCCCCTGACTTGTATATCTGCATGTGTATATTTATTATCCCATGGAGAGCTTTTGGGTTTGAATGCTGTGCAATTGATTTGATGACGAAAACGTACATTTTGTGGTATTTTCTTTTTGTATTTAATTCATCTTTAGGAAGTGATTTTTATTAGAAGTTTTTGTTTGTTGTGATCTGATTAGGTTTTTTCCAAAAGCCAAGCATTGAGAAAATGTTTTGATAATTGTTCCCTAAATACATTTGAAGAGCGAGTTCACCTCAACACTAAAACGATTATTTTTAAATGTAAGAAGCAACGTGTCGGTGTGATAAACACAAACGCTGCCCTCAAAATAAACACATTAGTCAAGAGACAACAGTATCATTTGAGTCTTCAAATGCGCACCTAACCCTTAAAAAACTGAACTGGTTCCCTTAAACATTTATCTTCTCTAAACTTTCCCACTTCAATTTAACATTCCTCCCTCAATATATGTTCTTTAAGTGCTTTATTTTGTCAGATAAACCCAAAGAAAACTCAACTCATAAAGACTCAAAACAAACTGAATTTTTCTGTAAAGAAATTCTAAAACATTTAGTCATGTTTCTCGAGTGAACATCAGAAAATATTTTCCCTTTGACGTTCCCAAAAGTGTCATTTTAAATGACTGGTGTTTTATTGTTTCTTATCATTTCTTCGAGACATTTTCTCTAAAACAGAGAATAATTGTAATCACTGTTTTTGATCGGATAAACCCAAAGATCCTTCCGTTTCTAGGGATTTAGACAATTTGCCGAAGCTGGAAAATGAGAACGTTTGACATTTTTCTTGATTACTTCATATTTTGTTGATCCGATAATTATTTCAACATCTACATTCATAAATACTATATTGAAAATGCACATTATTAATACATTGAGGGAACACTTTGTTAATCTGAAGCTCAAATGTTCTACTTTAGGGAACAATAGATCAACCTTTTTCCCTTTTGGACTTTTCTTATTTGACTTTTTTGTTTCTGTTGTGTAGAGGAAGTGTTTGAAATAGACGCCCTCCTGCACGCTGTTCACAGATCAGACGGACAGACGACTCGTCACCTTTAGACATTAGACTTGTTTTTCTTCTATGAAAAGAAACTTGATGTTTTTATTATTATAAATATGAGACTGATGTTTGAAACTGATGTTTTTTGTCTTTGTTTTAGCAACAACAAAAAAAAGTTTGTTTGTTTTTTGACTTGTGTTCCCAACAAATACTTGAATTTCTTAAAAAAAATGTTTAGAGTTAAAGTAGTGAATGATAAACAAATAAATGGACACTGGATAATATTCCCTTTCATGACTAGACCTCTTTTTTTTATTCACAGTTTTATTCATTGATATTTGGAATACAATAAAGCTGTATTTATAGAGCACTTTAAACCTCCAGACCAAAGTGCTGTACAGGCAAATAAACCAAACATACAAAAAGTAACAGCACAGCTCACACACCATAAAACAAGTAAAAACAATAGACAATTTAAAAGCAATAAAAGCAACTCTAAAAGATGTTAATACGCTAAGGAGAAGAGGTGGGTTTTAAGAAGCGATGTAAAAGAAGGCAGTGTGGCGGCCTGTCTGATGTGCAGGGGCAGAAGGAACCCAAGTCTACAGAAGTGGTGCCAGTGGTGCTACCAAAAACCATTACTTCTGTTTTTCCTTCATTCAGTTTAGGAAGTTGCACCCCATCCAGGCCTTTATGTCCTCTAGACACTTTAGCAGTGGACTAATTGAGTAACCCTCCTTCTTTGTTAGTGGGACATACATCTGGCTATCATCAGCATAGCAGTGGAATGCGATGCCGTGCTTTCTAAATATGGACCCAAGAGGGAGCAGATAGAGGGAGAATAGCAGGGGGCCTAATACTGAGCCCTGTGGGACCCCATACAGGAGTGGATCAGAGGATGACTCGGAGTCACCAAGGCTGACAGAGAAAGTTCTGTCCTTCAGATATGACCTGAACCATTCCAGGGCTTTCCCCTCAATGCCCACCCACTTCTCCAAGCGAGAGATCAGGATGTCATGGTCGACTGTATCGAAAGCAGCAGTTAGATCAATCAACACAGTCTCACTCCCTGAACGTCCAGGAGCGACGCTTGGTCAGGGTCCTATGGCGTGCAGTTGTGACGCGCCGAGTCTCCTTCAGCTTCATAAACGGACGCAAAGAGCTTTCAACTGATTGCAATGTATTCCCATCGGCGGCGGTATTTGACGCTCAGGGAAGCACCGCATCGGTCCATGTCGGCGGCATTTAAAGGCAATGTGAGCGTCCATTCCCATTGGATAACGGAGGATTTTACACCCGGAAGTAAGTATTCTCTTTACTGTCGATTGATTTTACAGTGATATCTGCACTACTCATCAACTCAAAAACACCAGATTATCCTTGTTGATTACATAACATTGATTGGTTTAAATTGTGTGCAATGCTTTTGTATGTTTAGGATGGCAGAAGACACTACACTACCCAGAATCCTCAGCTTTCGTTTGGGACTACAACATGTGCTTTGCTTCACAAACCCCGTGATTATTCCTCAAGCTCTGTGATTGGATGTTGGACTGGCTGTGCGCAAAGTTTACACGGAGCATCAAACAGCACTTTGAAATGGAATGAATCCCATCGACGGCCCACTAACCAAAACAGGAATCGAACGTGTCCTACCCCCCACCCCCAGGTCACAGGCTCCTCCAACAGTGCAACACAATAAAACAGAGGACACGTTCGATTCCCACGCTCACATTGCCTTTAAGTGCCGCCGACATGGACCGATGCGCTGCTTCCCTGAGCGTCAAATACCGCCGCCGATGGGAATACATTGCAATCAGTTGAAAGCTCTTTGCGTCCGGTTATGAAGCTGAAGGAGACTCGGCGCGTCACAACTGCATGCCATAGGACCCTGACCAAGCGTCGCTCCTGGACGTTCAGGGAGTGAGACTGTGTTGGATCAATAAGTAGAAGCACAACGCAGTCCCCAGAGTCAGTAGATAAAAGGATGTCATTAAAAACTCTTAAAAGCGCTGTCTCAGTGCTGTGCATAGTTTTAAAACCGGATTGGAAAACCTCCAGTATATTGTTCTCTTCCAGAAAAAAAATAATTTGACTGTAGACAACCTTCTCCAGGATTTTTTACATAAAAGGCATTTTGGAAATGGGCCTAAAATTAGCCAGAACTGTGGGATCCAGACTGGGTTTTTTAATACGAGGTTGCACTACTGCATGCTTCAGGTTTTCAGGGACCTTCCCTGAGAGCAGACTGCTGTTTATAACTGCCAGCACAGATGGTCCAACAGTTGGGAAAACCTCTTTAAAAAGTCGAGGTGCGACAGGGTCATTTGGAGAACCAGAGGGCTTTAACTTGGAGACAATCTCCTGTACAAAAGACAGAGCTACAGGCTCAAACTGGTTAAAGACAGCAGAGCACAGTGCAGGAACTGAGGGTCATTTGCAGAAGCAGAGATTTGAGCTCTAGTGGAGTTTACCTTATTAATAAAAAAGTAAAGAAAGTCTTCACAGGCTGCAGTAGAGGTCTCCATAACGGTATTCTGGGGGGCATTAAGGACCAAATCAATAGTCTGAAACAGAACACGTGGCTTGTGGCGGTTTGACAGAAAGATGTCAGATAAATGTTTGCTTTTTCCCTCTTTCACAGTGATCTGATAGAGACGCCAACACTCCCTCAACATTTGAAATGAAACTTGCAGTTTGTCCTTTTTCCATTTACGCTCAGCTCTACGGCAATCCCGTCCCTGCCTGAATATGTACATATCTGCAGTTTTTAAGACAGGTAAATGTCCCTAAGAATTAAATTATCATAAATAAATGGATAGTAATCTGGATAGGGATAATAAATATGTTAAAGTTATAAACTAATAAATAGAAAAAACTGATGAACAATCGCAAAGAATATTTAAAACATGTTCATAGAAAATAAGTAATTTAAGATATTGTTAAAAATCATAACAACACTATTTTACAATGCAACTCTTATTACAAAAAAATTGAGGAAATGGTAGTATTACAAGTTTCTGATTAATGTAGAGATAGAAAGAGATATCCAATATCCCCTTGACTTTACTAATCTGTTAAAAAAATTAAGCAATTTTAAACCTGGCTTTATCCGGTGTTCACATTTCAGTTCTGGAAATCGATGCAAATTAGCACACTTAAACACTTTCATATTTAAACAAACAAAAAAATTATTTTCTTGAAGGTCACCTATTATGCAAAATCAACTTTTTCCTGTCTTTTATACATAAACATGTGTGTCCCCTCTGTGTAAAGAGATTCTCTCACTTTTTGTCCTGATCCATTTATATAAAAACCTGTCTGAAAATGAGCTGATCAGATTTTGGCCACTTTATGATGTCATAACGATTTTTTGGCTTGTGTAACCATTAGCCAATAACCAACCAAGGTAACCCCCCCCACCTTATCACCTGAATCTCCTCCTAGAGCACCATTGTGTTCTTTTTAACCAAATATCTCTCAGAGGGGCGTGGGGAGTGGCTCCTTATTTTCATCTAAAGTAACAGACTGGGGCTGCTTCTCACTTCTCTTATTTTCATTTCCTCACTCCTCGGTCCTCGGTATCACCGGAAGTTGATTTTTCTGCGCCATCTTGAGTAGCGTCCCATGGCCCTTATTGTGCCGGAGGACCGAGGATCAAGGATCGAGGAGCGATAACGGAGGAGCGATAATCGAGGAACCACCAGACCATCCTCCTGTGAAATCCTCAGCCACTCGCCCCGCCCCCTTACTGTGTATCGCTCACTGATTGGACGATGCAGCGCATGCACTGATCTGATGCTTCTTGACATGAGAGCCGTTTCCCAGCGGAGTGAAGAAAACACATGAAACTTACGAGTCACACCTCAGTTTATACAGTGTTTTGTTTCAATTAATGTATCATTTAGTTACAAATATGTGATATATCTGAACAACAAAGTGGACAAAAATCGGAGGAAAGGACGTCCCATTGCTCTTAAAACTAATTTCTCTGCTTCTTCTCCCTTCTCGTGGTTTCCTTGCGTCTCCATGCTTCCCTGGTGGGAGGGACTAACGCAGCGTCCACACGGCGGCGTGCGTTGAAGCTTGCCGGTGGGCGTGTCTGAAACTCGACCAACAACCAATCACATGAATCTCCCGCCCCGGACACACAAGCACGCGGTTTGATTGGCTAGACCTTTACTGGCATATGATTTGATTGGCTGACGCTTCCATCGAAGCTTCAAAAGTTGAACATTGCTCATCTTTTGAAGCGAGCAACGCGAGCAAAGCGAAGCGACCACAATGCAGTTTGGCAAAGCGTGACGTCACCCCATTCAAAGTGAATGGGCAGAAGCGTTGAAGCTTCAACGCACGCCGCCGTGTGGACGGGCAGTAAGACGCAAGGAAAAGAAGCAAGTGAGGGATGCAAGGATTGCATTTAAGAGAAGTGAGAAGCAGCCAGAGAATCAACACTTTTGAAACAGGGCTGAAACAGAGGGGATTATGGGATGCTGCAATGATCTGTTTGGTATTTGGAGCCAAACACTTCAGAGATATGTTCTATATATAACTTAGAACTATAATATATTGATGAAAAAGAGTATAATAAGGGGCCTTTAATGTTAGTCATCACCTGGGGAAGTTTTATGGTGATATGTTAGTTACGTTTTTTACCTTATACACCTGTAGTGTCTCACCTTAAAGTAACGAAGTACTTGAGTAAATGTACTTTGCCCCTCCCCCCGCTCCTCCTCTGACAGGCAGCTCCTCCCAGCTGATCCTCCTCTCAGAGCTCCTGGAAACCTGTCCTCATTTCACACTGGCAGCACATACACACACACACACACACACACACCACACACACACACACACACACACACACACACACACACAAAGGGGGACATGTTGGCTCTCATGGCCGCCGGCTGCGTCTTCTTCCCCGGAGTCTTCCTGCTGTCCAAACATGCTCTGAAGCACATGATGGGATGGAGCCGGGGGGAGGCTGACATCGTGTCTGCACGGTGAGAACACACACACACACACACACACACACACACACACACACACACACACATGCACAAACCTGCTGGAACCCAAGAAAGTACAAAGCTACACACATGTTGCAGGTGGACAAATACAGAGTAACACACAAACACAACTGCAGATATACACTCACTCACACACACACACACACACACACACACACACACTGGCTTACATCAAATCCTAGAGTCCATTTCATTTGCAGACTTTCCCTTCATTATGTTATTCTTTAATCAGCCATTTTTAAACTTCACATGCATGATACATCTTCTTCTTCCCAAACTCACCTCTCTCTCTCTCTCTCTCTCTCTCTCTCTCTCTCTCTCTCTCTCTCTCTCTATATATATATATATATATATATATATATATATATATAAATTAACCAATATAAAGTATGCTTATTTTCAGGTTCCTATTGTATGTAGTGTCTCTACTGTGACATGTTTCCATGCTTTAATGTTCAAAAAGCTCTTTATTTTTCTCATACTGCCTGCGCTGCAGCACCTCTTTTCACCCTCTGTCTGAAACCAGAGCCCAGTCTGCTCTGATTGGTTAGCTGGCCGGCTCTGTTGAGATTGGTCAACTGCTTAGAGATGTCCCGCCCCTTCACGTACAATGTGATGGAGCTATAGCCAATAGAAACGCATGTGTTCCATAGTGATGTCACTATGTTACAGAAGTAAACAAAGGAGTAAAATGGAGGCATTTCAGGCAGTATTGGAGAAACTCCCTCTGGAGGGAACACAGGGATTTTAGCCTTTGCAGACCATTTACATGCACAGAAACCTAACACCCTATAGGAGAGCGAAAACCCCCCAAAAAGCAGAATAGGACCCCTTTAAAAATGTTTTTATATATTTCAATGCAAATTATTTATTTTCATGTCAGTCATGGAGAAAATATAATATATCACTGATCTTTTTTTCCGTGTTTTCAGTCTGGTGTCGTCGATCCAGGCCATCATGGCTTCAGCAACTGGATTTATCATCACCTCCTCCTGCAGGGACGTCATGGAGGACAGGTAAGGACTTCATATTGTGGGACATGTTTCACCATCATTGTTAAGGATAAGGATTCCTTCACTGTTCATGGTTAGGGATCTTTTTACCGGGTCTCCCCCTCCCCTCTCATTTAAAGAGTTAAAAACAGTGAATATAGTTTACAGATCAGAGTTTCTCTCTGTTCCGCTAACACTAACGTTAGCTCAACTTGTGTCTTTGATGATTCAAATCCTTCATATTGTTAAAAATATAGAGTAAAAAGCCACCAAGATCTAAAGAGTGTATAGTAAAAATGTGTCTTAAACTGGGCCAAAAGTCTATATATTAGAGCTCCTGGCTGACAACGATTACACATGTTAAAAGGGGGATCTAATGCCATTAATTAATGAGAAACATATATGCGGTTCCTTTATAAAAAATATCACTTTTTTAATCAAGTTTTCCATTCATAAATGTGAGTTTAATCTAAAAGAATCTGAGAATTTTTATATTATTGTTTTGATTTTTATTTGTAAAATCCTATCTTTAAACTTTGTTTATTCCGATTATTTCTTATCCAGGAATTACCCCCCTCCCAATGCTCTGTACATTTTAAAATATTTAATTTAAGATGGCCATAAACACATATTAAATGCATTATTAACTTTATTTAAATGACACATTTCTCTAACTAAGTAACTAACTAAGTAACTAACTAACTAACTAACTAACTAACTAACTAACTAATTCAACTTGATATATAACATGGGATAATTTTCAAGATAACACAAGGGGTTTTGAGGATTGATGAACATAAGAAATTAAATTGAATATTGCCAGCATTATATTAGCAATTGTGGTAATGTAAAAATAGGAACATGGTTGCCAGTATTAAAATAAACAAATTTCACACTACTGGTGTGTACAAACCAAACCTCAGTATGTGTGTAATCTAATTAACAACGTGAGCTATTTCAGTCAGTAAGAAGCTGTCAGAGCTCAGTAATCCTGCACGCTGAGGATGATGGGAAACGCTGTGAGGACGGAGAGTTAATCCGAGGTTTCCTCTGCTGCTCCTTCATTTCCCTGTCAAAGTGAACATTTGGTTAACAAATCACAGCGCAGACGCACAGAGAACAAATAACATTGTGACATACAAACACAACCTTAACAAACAATGCTCTCGGCTTTGTTTACACTTTTATCTTCAAGAACATTTCCTTCAAAGAAACTGACCTGCATCTACTTGTTAGTTATCTTGTTTTCAAAGGGCCCTATTGTGCTTTTTAGGGTTTCCCTCTCCTGTAGTGTGTTATATAGGTTTTTGTGCATGTAAATGGTCTGCAGAGGCTAAAACCCCATGGGAGTTTCTCTCCCACACTCCCCCCCCCCCCCTCCTGCCTGAAATGCCTTCATTGGACTCCTTTGTTTACTTCCGTCACATAATGACATCACCATGTAACACTTGCGCTTCTATTGGCTAGTGCTCAAACACATAGTACATAGGCTAAGGGTCGGGACATCTCTAAGCAGTTGACCAATCACAACAGAGCTGGCCAGCTAACCAATCAGAGCAGACTGGGCTCTGGTTTCAGACAGAGGGTGAAAAGAGGTGCTGCAGCACAGGCAGTATGAGAAAAACAAAGAGCTTTTTGAACATTGAGACATGTCCCAGGAGAGACACTACATACAAATATGAACCTGGAAATGAGCAAAATAATTAAACAAAGTAAAAAAGTAAACCTTCAGTTAACCCACCGATATCATTCAAATGTACTACCCTAATTGGCCATTCACAACAAAGATGTCCAGATTGATACCGGAGGGTTAATGTGTTAATTTAAAAAAAAAAAAAAACACATTCTATGGAAGCTAAATATTGTTTAATAGACACACAGCATCAAGTTCTTCCTATTTAAATTTGATTTGTTCTTTTGGGGTTTTTAAGCCTTTGTCAATTATTTAATAATTTTTTGTCCTTTTTGATTTTGTTTTTGTAGAACACAAAACATTTATTTCTCACTTAATTTATTTTGAATGAAATTTCAATCAAAAAAACCACGTGAGCCAACAAATTGGAGGATATGCTATGAAAATAACCCACACATTTTACACATTACACATGTATTTTTCTTATCACAATATAGTGATAAAACAAAATGTTATTTGAGTAAAAAGGTGAATATGAATTTATATCAGCAGACGATCATAGTGAAGGGGAATATTTCTACAATCAAAGTGCATCAAATGTTGATCGATAATCTACTTTCTGTTTCTGACCTTTGCTCATCATTTCCTGTATGCTTCTCAGCCATTGGCTGACGGACAACTACATCCTGTTTGCTACGCCGTACTTTGCCTACGACATCTACGCCATGTTCCTGTGCTACTGTCACAGGCTGCAGGTCAAAGGTCACGAGGAGGGGGGGGAGGGGGGGATTCGGTGGGCGTCTGTGGGGGGGTACCTGCGCAGAGAGAAGCTGATGGTGCTGCATCACATCTTCATGGTCACCTGCTGCTTCCCCGCTTCACAGGTTACTATTATTTGTTATTATTGCACGGCTAGGTTGAACACTTGATGCCGATTGGTTAATTTGGACATTGTATGTTCTGTTATTCTGTATAACAGTCCCAAAGTCCAGTTAATTCGATAACTTCTGCTGTGTCCAAAAAACACGTTTATTTCCTGTAGCTCCATCAGAAACACTAGCAATTTTCTTAAATATTTATTTTATATTTGTGGATAGCACAACAAATTGGATTCATCATGGCTAAACAGTAACGAGGGGTTATGTATGGTAACCCTTGTTATATAAGCACAGGCGGAGCCCTGTACTGGACTCTATGGGTACTACCCCCTTGATCATATCATGCAAGCATTCATCCACTGAGACTTCTATAGACGTAGCCGGCCCCGGGGCGGGCCTACCTGAATGCGCGCGCATCCCACCGTATAAAAGGAGGCCTCGCCTCCTGACTGTCATCCTACACCTCTCTTCAGCAAGCAGCATAGGACAGACAGGGCCCCGAGTAGAGGGCTCCGCCTGTGCTTATATAAGAAGGGTTACCATACGCAACTCCTCGTTATATCTCTCACAGGCTCCGCCCTCTAATGGACTCTATGGGTACAGTGGGCGGGGCCCCGATGTATACACGCGCTGTCGTCCAACAACATCGTTCCACTCCACTGCTCCTGACCGGCTTTCTGGTTAGCAGCCGCACCCTCCTTTACCTCGGTTGTAACCGTGGAGAAGTCTGGGCCGCGGCTGACAGAGCACACTCTGACGCACTTACCTCGCGAAAAGTGTGCTCGGAAAACAGTGCTGAGGGCTCCCCCCCGTCCGCCCATAGGCAGACGGAGAGAGTCCCCAGCCCCGTATGGGCTCGCTATGCACCACCTCTCCCGAGTCCCTAAGGAGCACGGGGAGAGCGCAAGTGCCCCATGTCCCCCACACTCAGACACTGACCCCGTGCAGAGTGTGCGTGGACTATAGTGTGGAGGGCTCTCCCCTCCTGCCCCTAGGCAGGCGATGAGAGCCCTCCAGCCCCGTAAGGGCCCAGTGCGCACCACGTCCCCCGGGACCGGGGCCCGGGAAAAACGTAAGCGCATTACGTCCGGGGAGGGGGTCAGATGCCCACTGACCCACAGCCCCCCTCCCTCCTCACCAGTCCTGTGTTGCCCCAGCAAGCACAGACGATGAAAAGGAGCCAGACATGTCCAAGAGATAAAACTTTATGAAGGGGCCTGGCGTTGACCAGGACGCCGCCGTGCATATGTCCTCCACACTCACACCGTTAAATAAGGCTGTTGACACAGCCACAGCCCGTGTAGAGTGTGCACGGACCCCCGTGGGGAAGGCTCTCTCCGCCTGTCCGTAGGCATGTGAGATGCACTCGCAGAGCCAGCCTGCCAGGCGTTTCTTGGACAGAGCTTTACCGGCCACGCCGCCCCCAAAGCACACAAACAGCTGTTCAGTGCATCTAAAGGCAGCCGTGCGCTCCACATAACATGCTAGCGCACGCACCGGGCAGAGGAGGTGCAATTTAGCTTCCCTGGCCCCACTATGGAGTGGAAGACTAAAGCCCCCCCACTGAATAGCCCTCGACCTGAACGCACTCCTTAGGCTCTTGGGCACAAAGGAGGGGTTCGGTCTGAGTGTCGCCCCGCTCTGGTCACCCCGGATCAACAAGCAACTTGGGTGCACCGATAGAGCGGTTAACTCGGACACTCTCTTGGCTGACGTTAAGGCAAGTAGCAATGCTGTCTTCCACGAAAGTGCTTTCAGGGCGAGGAGAGCTCAAGAGGCTCAAATGGTTCTGTGACCAAAGCCTCGAGCACCAGCGGCAGGTCCCACTGCGGGGCGGAGGCGTGAACTACTGGGCGCAGCCTCCTGACCCCCTGTAAAAACCGCGACATCAGTGGCTGACAAAACGGAGGCGGCTCACCGGCCTCGTTGGCAGCGGTGGGGGAGCGGTAAGCCTACGCTCTCCGCCGCCATAGTCATCACCGCCGGGAAGTCCTGCCGCGTAGACCTGTGCTGCGGATCCTCCTGGAGGCCGCCAGAAGCATCGGACAACGAGGTGTCGTCGGTCCGCTGGCATGGCGAACACGAAGGGCACTCCATCATCGTGCTCCTCCATCTCCACCACCTCGAGGTCCGGGTCCTCCGCCTCTTCTGGCGAGACATATCGCTCCTGGAAATGGGATCAGGCGGGCCCAGGTTGGCCACCGCGTGGTCAGACCCCAGGCACTCGGCGCATCGACGGTGGAGATCGGCGCCTGCAATTAAGCCCAGGCACGAAGGGCAGGGTCGCTGCTCCAACAGTGGTGAGTCCATGTTCCTACTTTTCTTTCGTTTTGCTTTTCTCGCTCAGTTGTTCCTTGCTTGCTGAAGAGAAAAGGATGACAGTCAGGAGGCGAGGCCTCCTTTTATACGGTGGGATGCGCACGCATTCAGGTAGGCCCGCTCCGGGGCCGGCTACGTCTATAGAAGTCTCAGTGGATGAATGCTTGCATGATATGATCAAGGGGTAGTACCCATAGAGTCCAATAGAGGGCGGAGCCTGTGAGAGATATAACATAAAGAAAAGCGAAAAGGAGAACAAAACCAAGAAAACAGTGTACGACAGGAAAAGAGGTTAAAGACTTACACAAACATAAGAACATAATACAGACTTAGTAGAGTAATATCACTCAAAGTACGTGGTGTGTGTGTGTGTGTGGTGTCAGATGTGGCGTCAGGGGAAAGGAGATTTCTTCCAGGGTGTTTTGTTTCTGGCTGAGCTCAGCACCCCGTTCGTCTGTCTTGGGAAAGTACTCATCCAGGTATACCAACCCTATACATAAATAAAGATATATATATATCTGTTAAAATAGAATTATATGTTTCAAATGTCAAAATGATTTGGTAATAAATGAATGATTTCAAGATACATTAGCTTATTATATATCACATTTAATATTAGAAAATCAAGACATTAAAAAATACTTTTGCAATATTGTCCTGTCTGAGCCTCCGTACTTCCTCCCCTGTGGTCAGTACCAGCAGCAGCACACTGTGCTGCACAAAGTGAACGGAGTCCTGATGCTGCTCGCCTTCTTTTGCTGCCGGGTCCTACTCTTCCCTTACCTGTACTACGCCTACAGCAGGTAAAGTAACTCATTACTTCTAGTACTTCATTTTTCACTATTGCAATACATTTCAGAGGTAACTATTGTTTTATTTCACTACACTTAATTTATTTAACTTCAGCTTGAGTTACTTTTTATTATTGGTTATTATTTGCAAAATAGCCTACATTTTCAAATTACAAAAAAAGAACTGCGTTTGGATTTGAGGGAAACCATGTGCCATGTTCTTTGTTTAATTTATATTGTGTAAAAAAAAATGTATTTTGAAATTATATTAACAAAATATATTTTGTATAGAATAAAAAATATATATAAAAGAGCACATATACATTAAATATATTAAGCATAGAATTACAAATATATATAATAACATTTTTTTTTTTTAAAAAACGCCACATATACATACATTAAATATATTTTCTGTATTTTTCAGAAATTGTGAAAAATCATACAGATATAATGTTTTAATTAAATATATAATTGATCACACTGAATGTGTTCTTTGCAGTGAAAGTTGTGTTATAATTTAATTTTTATTTTAGCATCAATCACTAAATGGCAATTCAACAGATTGCTCTTATATGTTTTTAATACTAAAAGAAACCTGCTTAAAACATTTTCTCCTATTTAATAACGGGAAAAACATTTATATATAATATAACAAAAATTGATGAATTTTATTTTTTGTAGCAGGGGATGTAGGGGATGATTTAAAATATTATTTTAGCTTAATTTAGACTTAATTACCTAAAGACATATCACCTATGTGTTGAGGGTGTTTTTAGAACATTATTAGTTTTCAATCTAGTTACATGGAAAGATGTCCATAAAGACTTCTGAAAATATAATATGACGCAAAAAATATGCTTTCCTTATAAAAACAAATACTTTTTTGCTAACTTCCTGTCAGGAGACAAACTGTTTAAAGACACAGCGCCATCCAGTGGAAGCTTGCAGGTGGTTGTTTTTCTTGCTAAATCAGTGTTTTCCAATCCTATCTAATATTCTTTCACAGCAATTTGCCATAGTTTCCTCACATTTTTTTGTTAGTACATTAATGCTTTTAGTTTTATAAAAGTTTTTATAACTGTTTTTTAATTTTCTATTTGCTGTTATTTTTCCATTTTCTTTTAATTTCTCTTATCGTGTTTATGTGCACCAATATACACCATTTTAGTTGCACAATAATGTATCTTGCACTGATTTATTGCACTGTTTTATTTAGTTTTTACGTCTTCAGTGTTCCACTGTTGGAATCCCTAGGAAGATGTTTTTTAGCCAAAAACTAAGCATTTGAATCATTGAGTTTGAATCAAAGCAAATTCCATGAATGTGAAAACAGACTTCCTTTCAAAAAACTTCCCTTGGGGCCCCACGACCCCTTGTGAAGCTTAACTGCGACTGTGGGTCATGTTTTTACCACTGAATAGTAATGAGCATGATTGACTCTTTGTGTCTCAGGTATGCGTCCATCCCCGTGTACGTGGTGCCCCTGGTGGCCCCGTGGCAGTGCAACCTGGGGGCCGCCCTGCTGTGGCCCCTGCAGCTCTACTGGTTCACTCTGATCTGCAGAGGGGCTCTCCGCCTGTCCGCCGCCGGTGGATGCTCCAAATCAACGTGTAAAGCTGACAATGACTGCTGCCTGAGCTCCAGTAACGGCTGCAGGAAGAGAACATGAGGCAACACAACGGACACTGCACATGTTCCGTTCACTTCAAAGGAAACCTCAAATCCTCAACAAGGGTCATTTCTGTGATGCAACAACATCTTTTTCCACATAACCTGCTTCCTCATTATTTTCTTGAACACTTCTGAGTTTAAGATGGTCTCTATTTTATATATACAGAATAAACCAATGCAATGTAATGAACATCAAAATAACTATTAACAGTAAAATACTCAAATATTTATTTATTATTATTTTAAAGGCCATGGTAATTTCTGTTTAATTGTACATTATGTACAGTCAATGATTGTATATATGTATCGAAAACAGCAATATTGAGTCATAGGTAATTGGAAATAAAAACAGAAGTAAATAAAAAATTAAAAGGTAAATCAAAATGTTAGTAAGTTAGTACAACATGTTGAAATAAACAGAAACAAAAAAACATAAATAAATAAATAAATAGGAAGTGTTGAAATACAAACAGAAAATATTGAAATGTAAAACAAAATAAATAAAGAATAAATAAGTAAATAAAATATATGGAAATATATACAGAAATAGCTACAATAATGAATAGATATTATATATTTATTTACAAATTACAAAATATTAGTTTATTCTCTTACATATTTTTTCGCCTGTGTATTGTTTTTATTTATTCATCTTTATGTTGACATGTATATATCTTAATCTCTTTATTTTTACTTTTCTCTGAGCTGGTGCGGTTTAAACCAGTATCCCTACTCTTATACAATTACTACATATCTAATAGTAATATTCTAATGATATCATTTGGGCTATAATATTATGAGAATGCACTACTACATTGTTATAATTCAGATACTTGAACTACATTTTATTGAATATCTTACATACTTTAACAGCATATGTTGTGTGGTATAGTACAATATTATTGATTTGTAGTATACTAGTTTTACCTGTTTAGAGATATATGACTTTTAAAATATTTATAATATGTTTTTTTTTCTTCTCCAAGGACATTTTGGCTGCATTTTTGTATGAAATATTCTATATAAATAAATATATAAATAAAGCTGAGTTTGTACTTTTTCTAAAATAGGCTGAAGGATATTTTTCCACTACAGTTTGTTTGCTTGTTTGTTTGTTTACTGAGATAGGGGTGGAAATCCGGGAGGAAGGTGTCAGTCTACGTCGCTGTTCTCCCACGGGGCTCATTTTCCCGTTTACCTTCACATGTGTCACTCGACTCGTCCGGTTAAATCCTTTATATATACAGTCTATGGTTAAATCCAGCGTTTTTTTAAATACTTTTTTTAAACTGCAGCTGTCAACGACCGAACACCGACCTAACGTACTACCGAACCATCGCGAGAGTCAGGGGCAGTGTGCGAGAAGAACGGGTCCAGGCAAGGCATAGCAATATTCATATTTAGCAACAACAACAACAACCTTTAACGAAGAATTATTATTATTTCGTTATGTGAGTAAAATATGGATGAAATGTGTGCCACCACACAGAAACGGATGAAAACACTGGACTATGATGTACAGGTAGAGAAAACACACACAACATTGTGCTGAAGCAATATTGATAGCTAAGCTAGCTGGTTTATTAATAGCTAAGCTAACAGGCTAACGGTTAGCTTAGCTCGCAAATACTCTTTCGTGATAGCTGCTTGTTGTTGGGATGATTCATTATGTGGCGACATGTTATACAAAATAAGACATATCATACCAATTATTATTAAATAAAGATGCTAATTATCAGCAGGTCCGTTAGTTAGCTGACGTTGGTTAGCTATTGTTAGCTAGCGAACGTTACACGTCTTTAAAGAAAGCTGAATGAGCAACACTCACATTGCTAGTTCATGTTAGCTAGCTAACAAGTGCGAATGTGATATTTGAAGACATTCATTAATAATTATCAATCATTGATATGTTTGACAGTGGTGGAGGATGTGTTCAGTTAATATAGTAAATGCACAAATGTAATCCTGTAAAAATACTATGTTACAGTAAAAAGTCCTGCCCTGAAAATGTTACTGCAGTTAAAGTATAGGCTATAATCAAGAACATTTTGTTGAAGCATTTAAAGTATAAACATGTCCCAGATATGACAACTTTACTATTATACTTTATATCATTATATTTGTTTTACTCTTGCAATAATGTAAAAGCAAGGTTTAACTGTTGTAGTTGGTAAAGGTATAGCTCGTTTTCAAATAAAAACTGAAGATTATGTCTATTATGTTTATCTGCGTATTATCAACGAGTCGTTTGCTTTGTAATAATAGTGGAAATAATAAGAAATGGCGTCCCAATGACCCAAAACCCAAATCGACATATTAACCATGTGTGCTTTGACAAAACCTCCATTTACTTTTATTACTAACATTATGAGGTGGAAAAAGCAGCACATTTTCTCGTTTTTCAAATCATGTTTATACATAAAAAAATTAATTAATATTTACATTATAATAATCGACTTTGATTGTGTTTACGAAAACCTTGATCTGAGGAGAATTTAAAGCTGTCAGATAAATGTAGTTTAAGTAAGTAATGTAAATTCAAGATGAAAGAACTTGTTCCCAACACAAATCAGAGCTGATTTCTAAATCCTCCATCTGACTAACAAGGTAACTCTAATCACATCCTGCACGCTGGTTATTTAAATGTTACCTGGTTTAATTCAACGTTTTTGGGCTCCTTTGCAGGTAATTCTCACGGCAAATGTGGAAAGCTCTGCAGATTATTTTTTCAAATCCAGGCTTAAACAGATTGTTATGTGCTTTGGTCCGGATAGACTAATAGCCTTCATTTTGTTGTTGTTGTGGTGATAGCTCTCTTATTTTCTCGACCTTAATTCTGCTGCAACCTCTGATGTAATATTCTTCACCTGTTAATTACCAGCCTTTGTAGTATTATTAAACTGATCTCACAGTTTGTTTCTGTGTTTTTACAGGATGTGGCCACGCTTCTCTGGATGTATGACAGATAGTGAAGAAAGGGCAGGTCTAACTAATCCATCCTCCTCTTCCCATCCTTCTACTGGCTGTCTGAATCTGATATTTTCTTGCTGAAAGTATTACAATTGTAAAAATAATGTAACAGAAAGCTTAGCCTTGAAGATATTTGACCTCTTTTAACCCCATCTTGTGTGGGTCCGGTGCATTTCAAGTCTTCATTTTAGATGGGGCTCCTGAGCACGACACTTAAGTTCACACTCATTTGTAAATTATTAGACCAATGTGCCGTGTTTGCCCCCCAGTCAGTGACCCCAGCTGTGCAATCACTTCAGCTTTCTGTCGTATGTTTGAAGTGATTTGATTGACCATCAGGATGAACGGCTCTCTTTTAACCCCGCCCAGCCCGCGGGCGGCAAACTCCTCTCCTCTACCTCCTTCCCCCTCCCCGTCTCCATCCCCTCCATCTCCCTCCATGCTGCCTATGTCCCCCCGGCCACCCCCTCTCCCCCCTCTAGTGAGCCCTCCACCACAAGCTCACCCATCCTCCCTGTCAGACACCCCCACCCCCTCCCCCTCGCCCTGCCTGAGTTGGACCGAATTCTGTGAGCTCCACGCCCGCGTTGCAGCCGGTGACTTTGCACGGCACTTTCGGGCTTTCCTCCTGGAGAACCCCCACTACTCTCCGGACTCGGCGTCCGCCTTCTGCCGACGCTTTACCGACCGCTTCGTCCGTCACTTCCAGAGTGAGCTGGAGGGGGCGCTCCCGCCGAGCTGTGCTTCTGGGGGGGACGACATGGCGAGCTGGGCTCCCCAGTCAGATGCTACTTCCCTGGAAGAGGAAGCAGTCTCCCCTCTGTCGGCGACTGGGGCCGCTGTCCTCCCGTGCCCCCCCCACCAACACAATGCGGGCTTTATCCAAGCCAGCACCGGCACGACTGGTGTTAGAGAACCGCGGTGGTGACAGGTTCCAAGATTCCTACGCCCACACCCAAGTCCTGCCTCCATCCTCATCATCGTCATGCTGCTCCTCAGTGGGAGGCAACAACGGGAGGCGTGAGGAGCGGGGCGCCATGATGGCTCCGGGGAACGGGGAAGCTCCAGTGGAGGAAGAGGAGGACAGCTGGTTAGGGGTGGCATCTGTGGGGGAAGACGTGGAGCCAGAGGAGCAGGAGGCAGATTTGGCGGAGGTGGATGGTGCAGACCCCTCCTACACTATTTCACCTTCCTCGTCCTCTCCCCCGCCCGGTAACAGTACGCCCAACTCCTCCAAAAACAAACTGAAGAAGCGCTTTTCTCTGCGGAGTGTGGGGCGTAGTGTGCGGGGGAGCGTGCGGGGCATCCTGCACTGGCGAAGCTCCTCCAGCGACTCCGCCCAGAGCCAGCTGCCCTCCAGCTACAGCTACACCATGGGCGTGCAGGATGCCACGCTGGTGTCAAGCTCAAAGAGGAACTCTGGCACACAGCCTCCTACACCCACCTCCTCCATGCCCGTTTCCCTCTCCATGCCCCTCTCCCTTCCCCACTCCTCCTCCTCCTCGCTGCCGCCCTCATCTTCAAGTAGCGCCACCTCTCTGTCTCTCTCTGAGGCGGCGAAGGATCGGCGGCGGAGCAACGGCGAGGGAGGCGAGAAGGAAAAGTGGAGCCATCGTCTTGAGAAGCTCAGACTGTCACGATCCCCTCCCCCTCTCCTCACTCCGACCAACGCCGGCCCTCACTCCGGCTCCTCTACGCTGCCACCCAGCAGCGCCGCCGCAGCCGGCATGGGACCCCCCAGGAAGGTGGGCCGGCTGGTGCGGGAGGGTGGGGTGAGTGTCAGTTCATCCAATGACGAGCTAAGCGGAAGCCACGGCTTCTCCGGCTTCTCGTTCGGGCTGCTGCACCACGGTACAGACAACAACAACGCTGCCTCGGGATCCTCCGCTGCCGCTCAGGGGGGGGTGCAGCCGCTGGCCAGCGGGGGGAACGTCCCCTGGAGGGGAGGACGCTGGCACAAGTGTCGTCTGGTCCTCAAAGAGAGGGACCGGGAAGGGGGGGAGCGAGGAGAGGAGTACTACCTGGAATTCTTCATTCCACCTAAAGTAAGTGTGGGAAATTGAAACATGTTTAATTGAAATACTTTTAGCATTACAAGGTCAGATCAACTTTATTGATCCCTGCCAAGCAAACTGAAGTATCACTGCAGCACAGGTGCAAGAGCAGTTTAGGTTAGTATTTAGAGTACAAATGATCTCCTTTTATATTGAAGTTATTGCTCATTAGTGTTTCATATTGTTTAGGTTACTTTTGCTTTTTATTTTTATTTGGTTTCTGCTGTAACAGTGACATTTCCCGTGGGGATTAATTACCCTAGTACCCTACCTATAGATATATAGATATATAGATATAGATATATATCTATATATATATATAGAAGCATTGTGAACATCTACTATATACAAAATACATACAAAACATGTCTAAATGCTATATACACAAACAATATATTAAGTAGTCACAGACAATAGGAGGAGCAAAGGATTTCGCTATATATATATATATATATATAAAAAAAAGTATTCACCCCTTTGGCATTTTTCTTGTTTTATTGCATTAAAACATTTAATTTAATTCGATTTTTCGAGAATTTGTATTATTTGATGTCTACAACTTTGAAGATGCAACAAATATTTGTTATTGTGAAACAAACAAGAAATAATAATGAAAAAGAAAAAACATTAGGGTGCATAACAATCACACCCTCAAAGTGAATACTTTGTAGAGCCACCTTTTGCAGCAATAACAGCTGCAAGTCTCTTGGGGTATGTGTCTATAAGCTTGGCACATCTTTCCACTGGGATTTGTTTCCATTCTTGGCAAAACTGCTCCAGCTCCTTTAGGTTAGATGGGTTCCGCTCGTGTACAGCCTTCTTTAGGTCATACCACAGATTTTCGATTGGATTAAGGTCTGGGCTTTGACTAGGCCACTCCAAAACGTTTACATGTTTCCCCTTAAACCACTATAGCGTTGCTTTAGCAGTATGCTTTGGGTCATTGTCCTGCTGGAAGGTGAACCTCCACCCAAGCCTCAAATCTCTGGCAGACTGAAACACAGTTTCCTCAAGTATTTCCCTGTATTTAGCTCCATCCATCACTCCTTCTATTTTTACCAGCTTCCCAGTCCCTGCTGATGAAAAACATCCCCACAACATGATGCTGCCACCACCATGCTTCCCTGTGGGGATGGTGTTCTGAGCGTGATCAGAGGTGTTGGGTTTGCGCCAGACATAGCGTTTACCTTGATGGCCAAAAAGTTCAATTGTAGTCTCATCTGACCGCAGGACCTTCTTCCACCTGTTTGGGGAATCTTGCACATGCCTTTTTGGAGAACTCCAAACGTGTTTTCTTATTTTCTGATCAATGCTCTCCTTGCACAGTGTGAGGGTTTTGGTGGACGGCCCTCTCTCGGCAGGTTTTTTGTCGTGGCATATTTTTTCCATTTTAAAATAATGGATTTAATGGTGCTTCGTGGGATGTTCAAAGTTTGTGAGATTTTTTTATAACTCAACACTGTCTCATACTTTTCCACAACGTTGTCCCTGACCTGTTTGGAGAGCTCCTTAGTCTTCATGGTGTCCTTTTCTTGCTTAGAAATGCCACTTGCTGTGGTGTGGAAGACGAAGGCCTTCTACAACAGGTGTATATATATACAGAGATAATGAGGCACTTGATTGCACACAGGTGAACCTTATTTAAATAATGTTGGGCTAAATAGCAAAGGGGGTGAATACATATGCACACACCACTTTTCAGTTTTACATTTTTTTTCATGTTTTAAAACATGCTCTTTTTTTTTCACTTCACCAATTTTGACTGACTTTGTGAGGGTCTTGCCATAAAATCCCCCCAAAAATATTATATTATTTTTGGTTTTAATGCAAAAAAATAGGAAAAATGGCAAGGGGGGTGAATACTTTTGCAAGGCACTGTATACTCTCGCATGTTATATACTCTCGCATGTGATTTATTGCACTAGTCCATATTGCAAGCCAGAAAAAATAAATAATTCAATTAATTGTTCTACACTAGTTGACAAGTTCTTTAAAATGGGGTAGGGAAAATGTTGGTAATTCTCTTGTGCAGATTGATTCCTCTCCCATGTTTGTACAGTCAATTTAAAAGCCCAGACAGCAGCTGGTTAGCTTAGCTTAGCATACAGACAGGAAACAGGAGGAAACAAGCCTGGCTCTATCCAAAGGTAATCCATCTAAGAGCACTTTTAAAGTTTGTCTAATCTAAGTTCAAAAACAACAAGTCTAGGTTTGATAGGGTTGATTAGTTCTTGCCTGGGAGCAGTGACTTCAGGAGTCTCAACTGGTCACAAAGACAATATTTATGTTACACTTTTGTAGTCAACTCAAATGTATTGATTTCAATGTCGCTGGTTTGTCCCCCCAGTCGTCGAAGCCCCGGCTGACCGTCCCCTGCTGCTCCATGGTGGATGTGAGGAGCACCACGGCGCTGGAGGTCCCCGACAAGGAGAACACCTTCCTGCTGCAGGTGACCACTGTCTTCATACAGCTTCACTTTGTGTTTTGAAATGCTTTGTATTGTAATTTTTGTTGTGGTTTTTGCAAGCAGTTTTTCTTTACTATTCTTCACTATGACTTGCTGATATTATTATATGTTGTTTTACAATTTTATTGAAGTTACCTGAATCTCTGTAAGGTTTGCTGTGTAAAGGACAATTAAACAAATACACCACTGAGAAAAGAGTAAATATTGTTAAGTTCAAAAGATACCTTCTCAGGATTCAATTCAGAGGCTTTATTGTCATATGAACAATAGCTACATCATAGTTTTTGGCATCAAATATCTCAAGTCCAAGGCTCCTCCTACAATTCAACATACTATATTCAAGAAATACAAATAAATACAATTGTGCAAAAAACATAATGCTGCAAGTAAAATGCAGGAATAAGTTAACCTTATGCACATAAAATAGAAAAAGATAAAACAGAATATCAAATTAAACACTGTACAGTATAATAATCAACAGTTTTGTAATATTCTAAAAATATATGGATATGTGGTTCAAAACCCTTTGTAAGTGATGCTGGTCCACATATGAATACATCTCTTTATGTTACACCTCTCAGCTGGAGGGCACGGCGCAGTACGTGATCGAGACTCGTGACGCTGTGCAGATGAGAGCCTGGCTCAGTGACATCAGGAACGGCATCTGTCTCAGGTAATGAAATGATGAAAGAACAAGGTCACCTCAAAGTAAGGTACGGACAACATGATTGAACTGTCTGCCTCCCACAGTGAACAGGAGGATGCTGAAGGTGTGAGTGTTGGGCCGCTGGACATCAGTGGGATGCCTGATATTGCCGACCGTCTCTCACAAGGTACGTCTAAAGGTTTCCGTGTGTGTGTGTGTGTGTGTTAAGCATCGTCTCAGAGGATACACTCTCTATATACACAGATAGGCTTGGCCAATAACTTTGCAAGATCATGCGCTGCTCTCACTTTTTAAATCACAATGATGATATTTCAACCAGGAGTAGATTTTTGAGCTATAGCTTATGTGTTACTTATTGATCATTCTTGGGTGTATTTTCTGCCAATACATTCTAAACTTTTTGTATTAATATTATTAGTTTGTAGATGCATATTCAGGGTTTTGTCTCAACTGGATAACAGGGACGCTGCGCCCTCTTACCAAAATGAATTTTTTTACCTGGAAAATCTGCCATCAGACGGCATAGACAGCTTTGTTTTCACAGAGCTCCGACGCTGCGTTGTTGTTTACGTCTGCGGCACCATCTTGTATATGGGCGTCATGTTCTCGCGAGAATTGATATATCTTATATACAAGATCAGCGCCACAGTATTGCCCTCTCATATATTTTGCTAGAAAAACCCCTGCATATATATATATATATATATATATATATATATATATATATATAATTAGCTGTTAATGCGCCAAAGTAAGCCACAAGGATATTTGTAATTTGTAGCCAACAGCTGGTTAGCTTAGCTTAGTATAAAGGCAGGAAAGCCTGGTCCTGTCCAAAGGTTTTCCATCTACAAGCACCTCTAAAGCTGACCGATTCACTTGTGTTATATGGTCCAATCTTATAAATACTAGGTTCAAAAGCAATAAGTCTTGGTTTTGACGTATTACATTATTTATTGGCTGAAAGCATGGACTCCAGGATTCTCCACTGACTATTATTTTCCTTGCAAAACTGCCGGCAATATATATATATATATATATATATATATATATATATATATATATATAAATCTGATCAGCTCATTTTCAGACAGGTTTTTATATATATTTAAAGATCAAACAAATAAGGAAAGTAGATACATGTCAGTAAAGTGCAAGGAAAATAATAGTCCTTTTAAATGAAAGACAATGCACAAAGTATAAAATGATTGTATTTTTAATGATATATGATTTATATAATATGTGTATTTGCTCCTGTTGATTTTGCTAGACTTCAGGCGAAGTAGTATAATACTTATGTTATGGTTCCTCGATGAATCTATCTATCCCTCTACATCCTTATGTGTGTGTTTATACTCTCTGCTGCTTGTTTGTGTCCTTAGTTTGTTATGGAGGAATAGGAGGCTCCTCACCTCTGATGGACCCTCTCCCCCCGGAGCTGCCCCCCCGAGCGCCTCTCGACGAACCAGACAGCCGGATTCTTAGCGGGAACAGCCTGGGCACACCCTTCGCTGAGACACCAGACGCCACAGGTGAATACGATCCTAAGACGAGTAATAATTGCAGATATTGAACCAGAGGTGTGGTAATGGTCAGGTTAAAGACGACATGATCAATAATGCATGCTACATGCTAATAGGTTAGCTTTCAAATAAAGAAAAGCTCCTTAGAATATTAGTTAGGGTTTGTGCTTGGAAACATATCGGTATTATATTGATATTGTGATATGAGACCAGATATCGTCTTAGATGTTGTATATTTCGATATGGCATAAGTGTATTTTCTTTGTTTTAAAGGTATATATCGCTATGTGATATTTTTTTCAAATGATTTACTATTTATAAAAATGTCACTGTCGACCCTACATATCAAGGTAACAATAGGCGCGTTCACACCGGAGTACTTTTACCCGTACTTTTCCCGTTTAGTTCCGATAGTTCCTGGAATTTTGCGTTCACACCAAAAAGAGTACTTAGTTCCGAGAACTTTTACCCCCATTTTTAGTGCCTGCTAGAGAGGTGGTACTATGCTGGGGAGAAAAAAGTACCAATTTCTATTGGCTGGGCGAATTGCAAACCACGCCCTGTAAAACTCTGAAAGGTTTTGTGAAGCCGCCATTGTATTTGCTGGCATTAGCATTATTAGCATTAGCCCCGCGCACCAACGGAGAGAGAATAACTTATGGCAACACAAAAATGGGAGCGGTGGAGTGATGAGGAGGTGTCGGCGTTCTGGCGATTTACTCGGAAGGCTTCCCAACTCCGGGGACTTCCGGACGGGAACTTCGGGTGGCAGTATACGCCGTGAAGTTGTTTGCGGCCTGCCAGTAAACCCAAAGCAGAAGAAGAAGAGGAAGAAGAAGAAGTGACGTCAGCGGCTTCATTTGCGTAATCTTCCCTCAGGGACTTATTCCGGTGTGAACGCGATCTGTACTTAGTTCCATGGGGGTACTAAGTGCTGGCACTAAGTACGGCAAAGTACTTGGTGTGAAAGCGGCTAATATGTCGGGTTCTGATAATCTCCCTATTGCCCAGCCTGGTTATGGTTTAGTCTGATCTGTTTAGAACACCACTTGACCATCTTTTAAACTTGAATACCCAACATGCACCACCCTGCAGGCTCCTTCCTGTTCTCGGATGTGATCGCTGCGGAGGCGGTGGAGCACCCGCTCAGCGAGTGTCAGTGGTTCCACGGCACGCTGTCCCGCCTCAAAGCGGCTCAGCTGGTGTTGGCGGGAGGACCAGCGAGCCACGGCGTGTTCTTGGTGCGGCAGAGCGAGACGCGGCGCGGAGAGTACGTCCTCACCTTTAACTTCCAGGGCAAGGCCAAGGTGAGTTTCAATTTGAGCACTGACTTCATAATAAGACTATTATTCATACAAAATGAATCATGTTACTACATTTAAATCTCTGATGCTACTGCGTCTTCTCTATTAATATATCTCTTTGTTTTTCTTTTGTCTTTTCTATCATTGCAAATAGCTCTCAAATATGAAATGAAGTTTAAATATATTAATTAATAAATGTAAAAAAAATTGAAAATGTCCACCAATGTTTTCAGACCCTGTCTTAAGAAATCTTGTTTTGTTTGACCAACACTACCATATTCAATTTACAGTAATATAAAAAAGCAACACAAATTCACGTTGCAGAAGCTGTTAGCAGAATGATCTGCACAATTTAATTTCTTCCAATTTAATATAGTCAACAAAAATGTATTGGTAAACTGGTAAACCTTGAGTTTGACTTGCTGTCCCCTCTGCAGCACCTGCGTCTGTCCCTGAACGAGGACGGTCAGTGCCGTGTGCAGCACCTCTGGTTCCAGTCCATCTTCGACATGTTGGAGCACTTCCGTGTGCACCCCATCCCCCTGGAGTCCGGCGGAGCCTCGGACGTCACACTCATCAGCTTCGTAGGGGCCACCGCTGTTCGCCAGCCAGGTACCATCCCCCCCGACCCTGCCCCTTTATTTATCGGTTCATGGAATAAAACTTATTCTACAAGTATAATAAACACAAACAAGGAATTGAACTCCGGGAGCTCGCACACAGGACTATAGAAAAACACTTTCAGCTAAAAACAAGCTTATGGAACAAATATAGCTGAAATAATAATTGAACTCATTAAACTATATTTCTAGTAATTTTAAATTCTGATATGTTGTATGTGTAGTCAAGTCGGGGTTTACTCAGGTCTAAACCAGTGTACAAACCGAGTTGTGTTCCCCCTTCAAAATATTTTTTTAACCAAAGTACCTGACAGGGACATAACACTTTTTGAAGCAAAAACAACCTTTTAAAAAAGACAGTGCTGCACCATTAGTGTCTGATTAACTTAAAGGGGCCCTATCATGCTCACTTTCACGTTCATATTTGTATTTTGTTCCTCCCCTGTGACGTGTCTGCATGCTTTAATGTTCAAAAAGCTCTTTATTGTTCTCATACTGCCTGTGCTGCAGCACCTCTTTTCACCCTCTGTCTGAAACCAGAGCCCAGTCTGCTCTGATTGGTTAGCTGGCCGGCTCTGTTGTGATTGGTCGACTGCTTAGAGAGATCCCGCCCCTTAACCTAACACTTACAATGTGTTGGAGCGCGAGCCAATAGAAGCGCAAGTGTTACATAGTGATGTCACTACTCATACTTACATTTCTATGATTTTGTTTCAACATTGAAACTGGATTACATTATATATTATTATATTATATTTCATCCTTCATTGCAGGTAGAAAGCTAAAAGAACAAAGAGTGCAATAAAAGTGGTGCAAGTGACATAATTCTGCAAGTAGAATGCAGGATTATTCCCCTGCAGCGTCTCCCTCTGCCCATGTGTTGTCTCACCTCTCTGATGTTGTGTGTATCCGTTGGCTCGTCCCTTTGCAGGCCGCGACAGGGCAGGCAGTCGGCCTACAGTCTGTGATGTCATCACCACGCGCCATCCTGACTCTCCATCAACCCCCATCTCTGACTGTGTGTAAGTGAGACCAGACTCAGCTGAGAGAAACTTAGAGAGTGAGAGATTGGGGTCGTTTGGGAGTGAGTGGGGACATATTTGATGTGCTTAGTTAGAACGGACATATTTCTCTCACAACAGGTTTGTAACCTTTGATTTCAACACAAATAAATCTGAATTCACACATTCAGATTTACACTTTGGACAGAGACTGGAAGATAAAATATGTTTTGCCTAGTCTACAAGTATTCTGTAAAACGTCACTTTTTTAGTGTATTTTAGACTCTTGTTCACACATACTACAGCAACACCTTGCTACATTTAGTCAATTTAGTTTTGTAGTTTACAGGTAATTTAATCGCAAATTATTATTATTACGAATATTATTCACTTTATATATTTATTTATCGAACAATGAGTCGATCAAATAATCAGCAGATAAATTGAATATGACAATAACCAAGTGTTTGTTTTAATACTTGTAAGTCTAATATGACAACCATGATATCAAACATGGAGATGGACATGTTCTATTTGTTTAGAGCGCATGAAAACATTTAAACGTACGTGGAAAAAACACGATAGCTTTTAATATAATATTTTGAACATGGGGTAGTGGTGCAGGTAGGCCTCCTCTGGCCTCTATGAGCATTACAACAACAATAGATTCTGAGAAGAAATGTTCAGCTCCAAGCGTTATTGTTTTTCACAGCTAAAGGATCATGCTTCACAGACATACAAAAACTCACTTATTTAATAATTTCGATCAGACTTAAAAAACGCATCGGAAGATATTTTTGTTTTCTCTCAGGGCTAACGTACATTGCCCACCACTTAATAAACTGTGTGTGTGATTGTGAGTGTGTGCGTGCTCCTTGAAATTGACTGGCTCCATGACTCCCATGGACTCCATGACCGCAGACCTCTCCACCTAACGTTCACTCACTGTCACTTTCTCTCTTCTCTCCCGCCCTCCTCTCCTCCGACTACGCTGTCACTTCCTGTCACTTTTGTCCTTATTTCCTCCTCTTCCTCCTGCCTCCTGTCTCCTCCTTTATTTACACTTTTCTCTCATTTCACCCCTCTTTGTTTTTTTTCTCTTTTTCTCTCGTCTAATTCCTCTCCATGCAGACTTGACCAGCAGACCCCGTAGCCCCCCGCTGCCTCCTCCTCTGCCCCCAGGCCGCCCGCCACCCCCGACTCCCCCTCAGGAGAGAGCTGACGAGGCGGAGCCAATGGCGGCGGGAGGAAGTGCAGCAACAGGAGGAGGAGGAGGAGGAGGGGGGGCGCCGGCCGTGGCGACGACAGCAGGAGGAAGTGGCGGCGGAAGTGGAGGCAGCGGCGGTGGAAGTGGGGGAGGAGCGGAGGACTGGGAGGAGCGGGACACTCCTCTCCGCCAGCTGGAAGCCGGGGAGGGGGAGGAGCGCGACGGAGCGAGGGCGCCCCGAGCCGTCGACAACCAGTACTCCTTCTTCTGATGAAGGGAAGAGCAGGAGCAGGAGGAGGAGGAGGAGTGTGTATGTGCGTTTGTGTTTGTGTGTGAGCGAGCGTGAGATTGGATGAGGCGGCGTAAATCATAGCCATTCATAACCAGTATTTTTATTTTGTTAGCAAGGTTGGAGGCGAAACGGAGGAGAAGGAGAAGGAGGAGGAGGTAAAAGTAAAAGTACTAACACTAAACGAGAGAGAGAGGAGACAAAGCAGACGGGAGAGACAGGCGGAAGCAGCTTTACGACACTAACTAGCGGTACATTTGTTTTTATTTTTTTGTAGTCTAATAAGCTTTGATTTTTGCCGGTGCGAATCGCAGCGGGCTCTCTCTCGCTGCGGAGCCAGCAGACCTGATACCTCAAGTCGGTCCTGCCAAGTCAAACCAGAGGCCAAACACACACTAACACACATCTGCACTGTGACAGGTAGACCCAAAACTCTACTTACTGGTACACAGCAGGCTCCTTTTAAAGATTATACAGATTTAAAGCTTCTGAATGTAGCGTCTTTGGTATTTTTCAACCCGGACTCTGTGGTCACATGTTTTTGCAACTGATGGAGACAACAGTCATGACATTAGTTGACTTTTGAGCATTATGGGTAGAGCTGCAAGGGTTAATCTATCAGTTGTCAAATATGAAATGAACCGTCAACTGTTGTGATAATCGATTTGTCAGTTTGAGAAGGAGAAAAAAGTCCAAATGTTATGATTCCATCTATCTAAATTTAAATACCTTTTTGTTTCTTTCCTCCAATAAAGACTGTAACTGAATATCCTTGAGTTGTGGACAAAACAAGACATTTATCAATATCTTTCACTATTTTCACCTAATCGTCAACTTCATCGACAAAGATGATTAGTGTTAGTTTTAGCCCTACTGCATTATCCTATCAGGCGATTCTGCACCATTAATGTCTACCACTTAAAGTTTGAGTTGACACTGACTCAGGATCAGGTTGTTATTTTAAGCATCTGACAACAATATAGAAGCAGTCTGTAGAGAAATATAATGTCTTTCTTTACATTTCCCCCTTGATGCACTCTGTTGTGTCTAACAAAGTCTCACTCGAGGAGTCACTTTCTGAAATCTCATGTTGCATCCACGTTGTTGAAATCAGCTAAGTATTTCTTAGATTACACTCTATTTCTACAAGTCACAGGACACAATAACGTGATAACTGTAAAGGTAAAGAAAGACATTTTCCTCCGTAGGATACTTTCCATAATGTTGTCAGAAACGTATAACAATCTGAGCCAACTTTTTCAAGACTAAATTATTTTCATTGTGGATTAAACATTACATTACATGTTACTTGTTAGACGCTTTTATCCAAAGCGACTTACATACTCAATACTGTGGACAATCCCCACAGGAGCAATTAGGGGTGAAGTGTCTTGCCCAGGGACACAACGACATGCTGACTGCAGTGGGGTTTGAACCTGTGACCCCTGTAGATTATAATGTTTAATCAATTGTTTCGACTATAACGTGTCAGACAAAAGGGGAAAATGTCGATCAAATGTCTCGTTTTGTCCACAGCTCAAAAATGTTCAATTTACTGTCATAGAGAAACTAGAATATATTTATATTTACAAAACTGGAATCAGAGAATTTAAAAGTTTTTTTCTTGCAAAAAATGATTCAGACCGATTAATCGATTATGGAAATAGTTAAAAATACTTTGAATAGTTAACAAATAATGCATTAATCTGTGCAGCCCAAATACTGAAGCGCTGAATACTGGACTAATTTCCAAAATGGTTGTCACAATTGTATTCTGTAACTGACACAAATATGGGGGACATAGGGTTTGGTTAAGAAGTTAACTTTTAAAGAAATATATATGCATGAACACTTGATACGCTCATGGCTGATTGGAATAGCTACAAGACCAAACCAATGTGAAATCTTAATAAATAATATGATATATAATTGAATGTATTGTAATATTAATAATAACACTAATGGTGGTTTCAATATGTTTCCATTTATCAAGCAAAGAACATTTCCTTGGTTCAAGCTAACATTTGACAGCTTGCTTGTTTTATTTTACATTATGGTGCATTTAATTACATATATTTGTTCAATAAAAAAAGAGAATAAGTTAGTATATGACTTACTATTTATAAAAAAAAAAAAAAAAAAATGGAAACTTGGCAAGAACATTTGGAGACAAAAAAATTGATCAATGACATTGGGTTGTTTTTCTCAGTCAACTAGTAGTTTATAGACTACACACTACACTACACACTTTAACAATTGTATAATAAAAACAAGCTAGTCACTTTTCAAAACCAGGGGAATTGTTGGTAGCATCCATTTTGCCCATTTTTGTCTATATTAGTGAAACAAAAATAGTGAGCAGAAAAAAAAATATATAAATATAGAAGTTCATCAAACAACATATCTGTATGTTGGCTTATTAGGGCCATTGTACCATAAATAAAAAAATGTGGAGAGGGGTTCAATATTCAGAGAAAAAACTCATAGATTAAATTCCAAAATGTACGAGAGAAATAACTTGGATATTACCAGAGATAAATGTTCTCAATTTATGAGAGAAAACAAAACAAATTTGTTCCTGAGAAAAGACAATGTACCATTTTAATCTAAATCCCTCCAAAATATGTTTTTTCTCGCAAATGTATTACAAAGAATATTCACGTATTGTGGTTTAACCACTTTCATTTTTATTGATATTTTATTGAATATTTCCCAGTTTTCTTTCTCTGAATATTACGCCCCTCGCCCTGCACTGTATTCATTATTTTAGCGATGGTCCTGATACGCCACCTCACACAAGGCGTCCTGAAATTGACATTTTTTCAGTGGAGTTTGGCGTTACACAGCAGAGTAATGTAATGTTTTGGGTCTAAGTGGCACATAAACCGGAGCAGGCAGGAAACCTTTACCTCAGTCACACTCAGCTGCTCAGTTAATGTCTCTCTCTCTCTTTCTCTCTCTCGCTTTTCTCTCTGACGCAAAAGAGAAACTATTGATAATACCAATAACAATAATTATTGATGGAAATAATAATAATGATGATAATAATAATAATAATAACGGTCCGAATAATAGTATTAATTGTATTTGTTTTTAAGACACCTTTTTATTTTTATTTTGTATGCTTACTCCATGTAACACTTGTTCCGACTCCATCTTGTAATTGAGACTGTGTTTGTGCCTTTTTTTAATTTTTGGGATAAAAAGAAGGAAAAAAGTATATATAAGATTTGCTATGAATTCCTCATTCTCAAGGCTACTCTCTTTTCATGCTGTCCTCTCCTCCTCAACCTCATTCTCTATTCATCAAGGGTAAAGAAAAAAAAATACAATTAGCAGAAACATTTCAATGAGAATACCTACTTTTTCTACTTGTGCCTTTCTGTGTCTGTCGTCATCGGCCTGCGTTTGTGTCGCTCTGTCTTCATCGTTCAGTTTAGAGCTTTGCCCATTTCTTTATCCACCACATAAACCACCCAGTCATTTCTACCGGTCTTTTTTTTTTTGCTCATGTATTTGTCTATATGCACCTTTTCCCCTCCCCGTGCCCTCCCCTTCCCCACCTTAATCATCATGTTTAGTGTCCTTTTCTCAGTTTCAAAACTCTTTGTGCCTTTCTCTGTCTCTTTTCTCTCTTTGCTGGGACCGTGTGTTGAGGGCGGGCAGCGTCGTCTGTCCTCCCTGTGTGGTTAGTTTCAGGTACTACATTGAATTTAATGATATAATATAAATATAGTGAAACATAGAAGTTGGTGTGGTCTTTCTTTTCTTCCCGTCACCTTTTTAAATGCTATTTCTAGCAAATCATTTACACTGCTAGGGCTGTAGCAAATATTTGTGAAGAATTTTGAATTTAAATCACCATTTATTATAATTTTTAGTTTTAGCAAACTGTAAAAACTGTCAGACAAAGACGAGCGACACTTTTATTATTAGTATTATGCTATTAGTTAAATTACAGTGGTGGCTGCAAATAATTATTTCAGACCTCTCTAATAACCCCAAAGCGTTTTGAAGTCCAAAAGTCAACATTTATTGAAAAATAAATATTTAATAATTTCCAAAATGCACAACATATTTTTATCTGACAGAATGTTCTACTTCAGTGCAAATTTGTTGGCTCTTCCGACTGCGGCACAAAAAAGGAGGCTTGCACCTCAAATAACTAACCGCACAAATATTATAACATTTGTATAACCACAAAAACTACAAATCTATTTAACCTCTAACACCATCATAGTTTGCTTATTTACATTTATCTGCATTTTCTCAGCGCCCCATTAAGGCGTCATCACTTTATACTAACAAGTATGACAAATGTGGAAAAAACACCCGTTTTAAAGCTTTTAAGTTGAATAAATCAAATAGAACTAATTTATTTTAAAAAAAGGATTTTGTTAAGAGTTTTTATGACAATGGCGTTATAAAATATACCGACAGACATTTGAAACTTAAATTGTTATCTATCCGCCATTTTTCTTTCTCTACATTTTTAAAAGGAGATACAAACTTTATAATTTTGGACTAAATGTGTAATTTTCCTTTCAAATAGTTTTGGCCCCAGAATAAATTGATATTAGGTCTATATCAGTGTTATACGTTTTTCTGAGTATATGTGTAAACTGGATCCAAGATGCAGGATTTTGTCCCTGGACCCCCAAGTGAGTATTTCATGTTTTTGTTACTGTATAAAAGGCATCAGGTTACTGGAACACATAGAAGCTGTATAGGGATATGTGGATTTTTTAAAGTCATATATTATTCTTCATACACACAAGCAGTGTTATGCAGCAATTATGTTTTTAATGAATTTCTTTATCCTGCAGTGTTAAACAAATATGGTTCCTGCTGCATTGTGTTGGAAATCAACATAAAGTGCCTCCAATAGTGTATTAAATATTACAAACGGTGACAGACTAAACAAAAGGCTTTCAACCACATTACACAGTCTTCATCAATTGAAATGACACATTTTATATAACAGCATAGCACACACAATTTCTTGTTTCAAAGGAACAGGAACGTGACCTGTTTCCAAGTTTAATAATGTCAGTTTATTAAGATTTGATATATGGTTAAATATTATATACTAAAAACCCTTTTTTGTATATTATAGATACCTTTGGACTATTTATTTGGAAAATATTCTTGTACTATTATTGTATTACTTATTATGGGGATAAAACTTACTTTAATCCCTATTATATTAAAATATGTGTTCATTTTAACTTTTCTTTAATGAAACCAATTAAAAACGTCCTGCAGCATCAGTTTCCTTACATGACCTCAATCATTACGGCCCGTCGTGAAAAATGATTGACATGAAAACCAACCAATGATTAAAAAAGGTCAGAAAGTATTGACAGAAGGTTTTGTCCAATCAGGTTTTGGATTAAACGAGTAGGCGGGGTTTACGATTGGTGCGTTCGTTACAGTACCTCGGCTGAGCCCGGTTCTTGGGCGTACATTCATAGATGGGGAAATTCACACTCCGGGAGTTCTTTCATGGTTGAAAAACGGTCACTTTTAAACACAATGGAGTGTTTTTATTGAATCAAACTATCTGTGTTGATTTGACTATTTCCTGGAACCTGCCCGGGAGCTTGATTCGACCCTCATCACATGGACAGCAGTCACCGGGTCCGGACAAACCTAATGCACCCGCTGCCGTGTTTTGTTGTTTTCCAGCGGTGTATCGTGTTTGGCCTGTCAAACTAACCGTGTGACTTTTTGCTGAAACGACGAGACTGGATTATCAGGGATGCACATGACTAAAAAGTATAATTTAAATACTAAATAATTGCTCAGCTGTCAGTTTCTAATGTGATGCCGACGTCGTTTCTAGCGGTTCGTTTGTGTCTCTGTTGTTAACATTCGACGTCTACGCCAAGCTAGCTCCATTAGCTGACTTAGCTAGCCGAATTTTGCTATTTTATACAACAACAACCATCATATTTAACTATGTTACCCTTGAGACAAACAGTTTAGATTATATTAGCCGATTTAATTTGTACCTAATTATGCCATGTCATTGTTTAAATTGCTCGCCTGCTAGCTAGAAAGGTTGCTGTGTTGCCTGTTAGAGGCTTGTGTTATTGTTCTCACTGAAGGAGCAGATTTGAGCTGCTAGCTGATGTTTGTTTTTATTTTTGTTCCACTCTGCAGGACCAGGAACACAATGAAACCTCCATCACAGTCGCCTCCTGTAAGCAGTTTAGTAAGTAGTGACAGCCGAGCGTTTCTATTCAGAAATGTACTTGTTAGAACCAGGGGCGGAGCTAGTATTCATAGCCCAGCCCAAAACTAGGGGGCCCGGGGTGGCCTGCATGTTCCCTACTTTTTATGGGAATTTTAAAAGTATTTCACCAGAGTATTAAAATAAATGTTGAAGAAATTGAATAAATCAACAATAAAATGAAATACAAACAACAGAAGAATCATACAAATGATAATGGATAAAATAAAGTAAAAAAATACATGTAATATGGCCAGGGAGGGATAATAAAACCTGGCAACATATTAAATAGTTTCACATTTTCAAGAAGGTTTTAAAATAACTTCATCACTAACAAAGACTTTAAATGTATTTTCCGTCAATTGGTAAAATTATGTTTGTTTTTTCTCTACACAAAAATGTATGAAACATTTTCTTTTTGTTGAGAGACATTAGAAAAAATAATATACTATAGTGCAAATATTGGCATGAATATATTTATAAAAGTTAGTATTGTTCCTATAAACATACCTATTAATGCCTCAGATTTCTGTTAAGGCAGTTTAACCAATGCAACACACTCTCATGTCAGCTGTATATCTGCAGGTATTTGATGGCGTCTACAACAATGCCAGAATGCTCCATTTCCTCACAGCAGTGGTGGTAAGCTGTTTTGTCTGTCTGAAGTTGTAATCGGAACAGTTTTTTATTAAAAGCACCACATACAAAGGCACTAACAGGTCTGGTTTTCAGGGCTCCACCTGTGATGTGAGAGTGAAAAACGGCGCAGCCTACGAGGGAGTCTTTAAGACTTTAAGCTCACAGGTAAAAAAAAGAAGAAGCCTCCTAACACCTCACTTTCTCTGTATCCAAGTTACGTGATTTATCAGTGTGTACTCTTCTGTCGATCTTCAGTGTGAACTGGCTGTGGATGCTGTCCATAAACAGAGCAATGGAGATGGTGATGGAGGAGGAGGAGGCGAGGAAGGAGGAGGAAGCCAGTCCTCTCAACCCAAGATCGAAGATATCACAGACACCATGATCTTTAGCCCCGCCGACCTGGTGACCATGACCTGCCGCGATGTCGACCTAAACTTTGCTGTCAGAGGTAAAAAAAACAAAAGGAATTTATATTTGTGGTGTGTAATACTGTAAAACTTTTCTTCTTGTAGGTTAAGATTTAAACGTTTATGTAAGCTTTTAAAGATCCAGGTTGCTCCATAATACTCTTAACTCAAAACATCTGCATGTCTGTAAACTTTGAGAATAAATCAGGTTACGAAGACAAACTAAGTGTTCTAAAGCTATACAAATATTTTTGTGAGGTTCATTCGAGGTGGCAGCATAACAGTGTCTATGAGAGTTGTAATTGTTGACTCATTTGTGTGTCTAGACACGTTCACTGACACGTCTATCAGCGCAACCCGGGTGAACGGGGACCACCGCGAGAAGGTCCTGCAGAGGTGGGATGGAAACGGAAACGGAGAAAACTTTGAGCTGGAAGCAGACGCGGTGAGATCTCAATCACTAAAATATTCAAATGAAAGGAAGTGTAATACACATTTAAGTGGCTGCTAGAGATGCATCACTTTATTACCTATCTGAAACAATTTATCTATATATCTCTTTATTTATACAAAATCACTGAGATTACTCTGATCAGCATGCTTAGGAATTAATTACATTATAATTTATTTGAATACGTAATTTTTGTTTAAATAAGTCACTCAGCGTGCCGCTAGTTTAGAAATAAAGAGCCAACATAAAGAGAAGGTCGCCAAGTTGAGTGTAAATGTGACATGGCAAGCAGCGGCCTTTTTTCAGTCTTTGAATGTTTGGCCGGCTGATAACAGAAAAATGTGTGTGACATATGTGTTGAACTAGCCTCCACTGTGTCCAGTAGAGATATGGTCGCATCAAGGGAACTGCTTCCAATGTCTCACTTTCATGTGTTTTTCTTCCTCAGTCTAACGGCTGGGACGCCAACGAGATGTTTAAGTTCAACGAGGAGACGTACGGCGTCAAGTCCACCTACGACTCCAGCCTCTCCATGTATACGTGAGTCAGTTTTACTCCTCCAGGCGAAGTGACTATTCAGCGGGACTATAAGCAAACCCTGACTTTTCATCCCGGGTTTATTATCTGTAATAGTTGACTCTCTTTCCTATCAGTTATGATGATATGTTGGTGAGAGAGCTTTAAACAGGAGCATAGGTTATTATTGTATCATATCTATCCCACTTATTTCAATATGAAACTTGATTTTACTATGAAATTATTATCATAACAGATATGAATGATGGTTCTAATCTGTTTCTATTTTTGTTAAAACATTGATTTTGATTATATTTTACTGTCAACATTTATCCCTTATATGAAAGTATGATAATTGTACTACAACTAGAAGGTCTGCAACTAACAATATTTAAAAATGTTGGTTAATGTGAACATTTTTAATGAGTCAATTAATCGTGTGGCCTATAAAATCTCAGAAATTATTGAAAGTGGTCTATCGTAGTTTATCAAAGTCCAAGGCAAATTGTAGCAAAACAGGTTAGGAGTCATTTTAACTGTAATTCTAATTTAATGAATCTCCTGATGGCATGTCAAACGACCTTGTCCTTCAGTCTAAACCTGTTCATAACAGTTTATTCAGCTTGTAATAGTTTTTAACTGAAAATCTGTTTTATTTCCCAGCATGCCTTTGGAGAAGGGCACCTCTGAGGGATTCCGTCAGAGGGAAGCGCGAGCCGCTCGGCTGGCCAATGAGATCGAGGGCAGCCTTCAGTACCGCCGGCGTGTTTCTCTGGAGAACGACGAGGGCCGCAGCGAGGAGGACAAATACAGCTCGGTGGTGAGGGAGAGGGAGGAGAGGGCGAGCCCCGGCTTCACCCCCACCGGCAGGTAACACTGGTTGATTTATTATCTTTAATATGTTATTTATTGAACGACAGATTCGTCATACAATATTACAATTGAAGCATCATAACATGAATTTGCTTTAGATGAAAAGAGGGATGGAGCTAGTTTTGAAATTGTATTGTCTCGACCTCTTCTCCATATTTGTTTCGGTCACCGTGATTTGTGATTTTTAAGTTTTGCATTTATACATTTGATGTAGTAGTTGACTTGTGTGGTCCATATCTTAAAAATAGCCAGAAGAGTACAGAGTTATAAAACGCCGGAAAAATAAGTAAATTGTGTTTTTTATCAGATTTCAAGGGCTAACACAAACTACATGTGTTTAAAAAAAGTTTTGCACACTTAGAATAGACTTGGACTTGGATGTGGAATTGATTTTGTTCTGTTTATTTGCAGTGAGTCATTATCACTTTAGCGTAGAATTAAAAAAAAGTTGTAAATTCATGAGACTCGAGGTTAATCAATCAAAAAAATACCATGAATACATAAGATGAGAATAAACATTTTTAGGGTTGTCTTATTGCGACTAAAACAAAAATTATAATAATTCAAGAGAATGAGTTACAGAAGAATTAAACGTTTACTTTCTGCTCCACAGAAATGTCTCTGAAAACTTCCCAGAATTCATCTGACCACTTCTCCCCTCCGCCTTGTTTCCCAGGGAAGGTAAATACATTCCCCTCCCTCAGCGGGCTCGAGAGATCGGAATGGGCCGGTCCGGGGCCTCCGGGCGCACCGCCCCCCCCTCCTCCTCCAGACACCCCCCGGCCGGCGCCTCCTCCCCCAAACCCCCGTCTGACCGCAGCAGCCCGCTGTCCGTCAGAAGCTCCTACTCTCCCCACCAATCACAGGGCAGCCCACCCGCGGCCGGCAGCCCTCCCTGCACCAATCACGTCCTCCCGAACTCCCTCTCTCACCCACAGGCCCTCGGTGACAACGCACGCTCTTCTGTCAATGGAGGTATGGAGGTTTAAAGATACCAGTTTCGAGAAAACGCATCATGCCTTAGCTACATAACTACACTGTAGCTATGTTCGTATGACAAAATAAAGAACCTTGACCTTGATAAGGAAGCACATTTTTCCATTAAAGTTCCTTTAAAGAGTGCTGCAGGAATTAGTCCTTAAACCCTTAAATAAATCAGCATTTTAGCACTTCCTGTTCTCTAGCCTGGAAGTCTGTGGATTATTATGTGGAGGAAACCAGGGAGATGCTCACAGTCAGTGAGATGCTGGTGTGTGTGTGTGTGTGTGTGTGTGTGTGTGTGTGTGTGTGTGTGTGTGTGTGTGTGTGTGTGTGTGTGTGTGTGTGTGTGTGTGTGTGTGTGTGTGTGTGTGTGTGTGTGTGTGTGTGTGTGTGTGTGTGTGTGTGTGTGTGTGTGTGTGTGTGTGTGTGTGTGTGTGTGTGTGTGTGTGTGTGTGTGTGTGTGGGGGGTGTTTATGTGTGAGTGTCTGTTTTCTCATGCTGTTTCCCTCTCTGTGTCTCAGTTACTTCCAGAACTTCCCCTAAATCCCAGAGACTCCAGAGCAGGACCCTGCGCAACCCCAACTCCCAGTCCTCAGCTGCAGGTAAATACAACACACACACACACAATACATGCACACAGACACAAAGCACACTGCTGATTTGTGAATCTTCCGTGCAGTCTCTCGAGCCACGCCCCTCGATCTCCCAATGGGCGGCCCTGTTTTCTTGGACTCCAACTCCACCTCCGCTGTCACCATGGCAACAACCGGCGCCAAAGCCTCCGGCCTGACCCCGCTGTTCACTGTCGATGGTGAGACTTTTATTAAGTTATTAAATACATGGGGCAGAAGACGCTATATTATATTTGTTGGGGTTTCCCCTTTCCTGTCATGTGTTTATATTGGGTTTTTGTTTGCGTATTATTATTATTATTACTAACCAATCAGAGGCCTGTACGACGAAGCCGGTTCAACATAACCTGGATATGTTTGAGTTAGCCGGTTGGCCTAATCCAAAATATACGCGCTCTCGCTAAGCGGTCCTACGACGCGGGTTATCAAGTGGATCGCTCAAGCCAGCCGTGTCCTATCTAGTTAGGTGCGCGTTCACATGAGAGGGGTGGTATTTGGAGCGATCGACCAATCACAAACATGGACAAGCATACTGAGAGCGCAGCGTCATACTTCCTGAATGAAAAGTCAACTATAATATTAGACAAATATGAAGAAGTTAAACTTTAAACATCCATGACTTTATCCAGGATAAAAGCCACATAGTTGCACCTGCAAGGTGAATACAGCTGGTAAAAGAAAAAGTGTTTGAATGCGCTTAACAGGTTTATGATATCACTGCTAAGACACGAGTGGATCTGACTTTAATTACATTTGACTCAAGTGTTTCGTCAACTTAATGTGTTGCTTAAAATAATACTTCTGCATACAGTATGTGACACTGTAAGTGTTGCACGGCCAGATACGGCTCAAGAAGCTGACTCAGATAAGGAAATATATGATACATTGTGATATGAATGATAATGGGACACATCGACGTCTGCACTCACAGTGCCGCGGACTGTACGTAATGTTACTTTGATCCGGTTACTTATGTTGTGGCAGATATTTAAGTAAGCTTTCTTAACGCTAATGTTATAATAGTCAGATTGCTCTGAAGATGGGAGGTGATATTCTATTCATTTTCACGTTCACACAGTCAGTGATTTTTGCCGGCCGTCTTTCCTGCAACGGCAGTTTAAACTGTATTTCCTCTATCCTGTAATCTGACTTGATAGCTTTAAACACACTGAGCTCTGATTGGTCAGCAGGCGGTGCTTTCACTGAGTTGATCTCTTAGCCTGCAACCTAACCTGCTCCGGAGCAGGTTAGCCGCTCAGCATAAGTTACCATGGAGATCTAGCCCGCTAAAAAGAGAACCCAGAGTTTTCCCTGAAGTTAGATCGCTAAGCGAAAATCCGACTTCGTAGTACAGGCCTCAGATCAGACTGGGCTCTGGTTTCAGACAGAGGGTAAAAAGAGGTGCTGCAGCACAGGCCGTATGAGAAAAATAAAGAGCTTTTTGAACATTAAAGCATGGAGACATGTCCCAGGAGACTCGAGGAACAAAATACAAATATGAACCTGAAAATGAGCAGAATACGTCCCCTTTTAAAAAAGTGCATTTTGCATACATAGATAGATCAATGTTCTTTTTTTGATCATAAATTTTAAAAAATGGTCATGTGTAGCTTTTCAGGCATTGCACAGGATTAAAACAGTTAATACTGTATATACATATGAACACTACAAAGACATATCTAAAGAGCATCTCTAGGATACACAATATACAAGTTTGATATATTATAGTCAAATAATATAATGCAAAACTGCTCCAACCCAAATATAAACATAGGATAATGATACATTATACATTACGTGTGCAAAGTTTGTCTTTTTATATTTGTATCTAATGAGGTAGAGTTGGATTATAAGGTTTTTTTGTTAATGTGCATGAGCATAAAAAAGTGGAGTTAAAATTACTCTGATTTGAAGAATGTAGTAAATGTGAAGTCCAAACTTGATCAACCACAACACTAAATGCATTAAATGTGTCAGTGTTCTCTTGGTGATCAGTCTTCTCTCTGTCCTCCACAGTGAATGAGATCCTAAACACAGCAGCTAAAGAGAGATCTGAAAGTCTGGCTGAAGGGAAGAGCACCAAAGGTAAAACACGTTTACATTTGTTTACACTCGACATTACAAAACACTGGGTTTATGTTGGGATTATGTCAATCTTTAAAATCCCACTGTGTTTGGTTAGGCTGGGAGCGAGGTCTAGCCCTCTGCTTTCTGCAATCTTATTTCCACATATTTCCCTGTTAATACATGTTGTTTAGAAAAAGCTATCTCTGCACAATATTTATAATAATTTGTTTTTCTACTGTTAGATTTTAGATATATTGAAGCATTTAAGTCAAAGTAGCTGTCATTTTTAAGTTAGAAAAGTCAAATTTGGCTACATTGAACTATAAACTTGAGAGGTTTCCTTTGTACAATTGGCGCAGGCATAGTCACTGTAAAGTACGGTGGCTGAGAAGTGCAAAGAGAATTACAAAGTGTGAAACACTTTAACAAAGCTTGAGACAAATGTACATTTTATAAAACTAATTTACATTAGCAAAACACTTTTACCAAAGAAAAAACAATTTAACAAGATGCGAAACACTTTTACAAAGCTAGAGACAAAATTACATTTTATGAACAGGGTGTCCGCGGGGTCTTAAAAAGTTTTAAAAGTTGATAAATCAATTTAGCGAAAATTAAGGCTATTAAAAAGTATTAAACGGCATTTTCCAAGGTATTAAGAAGGTCCACAGCAACGACAACATGAAACACCCTTTAATTTACTGCAACGACATGTCGGGAAACCCCCTCAAGGCGGCCCCATGCATAGCGCGCTGTCAAATGCTGCTTCTTATTTTAAGTTTCGTTGCGTTGCTCTGCTCTGGGGTGGGGGGGAAGAGTGTGTTGGGGCGCCACTGATGGGGATAAAGGCTGTCCGGTCCCACATGCTAAGTGCTAGCCAGAAAGTTGCGGCGTTTAAGTCCCGACTCTCCCGATGGCCAATCCGTGCCTCCCCTGACTGCACGTTGCTGACACACACCGCTGCAGTGCAGACTCTCTGCACGGAGGAGCCGCGGAGGAGCCGCGGAGTCCGGGCGATGCTGCTCCTCCAAGGAAGAGACACACGTTCACTAAGCCAGAAAAACTATATCCGGTCACAGAGATCTGCTATTTTAAAGTAAAGTCAACACATATCAACCCTAAATATAGTCTATATTAAGAACGAGAAAAGTCTTAACATATATATCATTTTTTGTAAACATATGACAAATGTGTGAGGGTTATGATGTCAGAACATCGTCCTATGTGCCGGGTCTGAGCCCCGGACAGCCCCGGCCCAATTTAACCCCTGGGTATTTGTGAGGGAGCTCCTATATGGCATTACCCCGCTGAAGCTCACCAAAGTTTAATATATTTCATAGTTCAAAGTTTTGTCAATTGTTTTGTTTATTGTCAAATACTGGTTTCTGAGGAGTTTGACTGGAATGAAAGAGCACTAAGTGTGTCTACAGACGCAACAAAGCAGCATACTGCATTAAACCTGACCTTGACAGAGAGGTTAAAGTTCATGTGGAGAGGAGGCTTCAGTAGTCTGTTTATCTCTTGGGAACAATGCCTAAATCAAATACTACTTTCTAATGGTTTCTTTTTCTAATAAACCTTGCATTGGGTTGGTCACACAATTCATTCTCTTGTGCTTTGTTCTATCTGAATTATGATCAGGAGTTATCACAAACTGTGTAGTTGTGCTATCTTACAATCAATACTGTATATAGTAAATGTGAGGTAAAGTGTGTCGCCAATGTAACCGATTAGAACTCGAAGTTGCGATGAGGTCTTAAAATGTTTGGTAAGGGTCATAAAAAAGGTCTTAAAAGGTATTAAATTTGACTTCAGGATTCCTGCATATACCCTGATAAAACAAAATCACATTTTATAAAAACAAAATTACATTTTATAAAAACATAATTACATTTTATAACACACACACACACACACACACACATCTCTACACACATCGAACTGCCCGATTATTACGCCTTATTATTAGTTTTACGAAGGGCCTGTGTGTGTGTGTGACACTGGCATTTGTTTTCAGAAGATATTATGATAGTGTTGTCCATTCCGGTACTGCGGTCAACTCAGCCGTCTCTCGCGTTTGCTTGGTCAAATTAGCAGCTCTTCATTTTTGAGTGCGCAATTAATCGCGCCTTTACGGTAATCGCTGAGAAGCGGCACTGACGCTAGTACAAGAGTTAAAGAATGCATTTTTTTTCTGCTTTATTTGCGATACAAATAATTTGTACCCTAAGTTCTTAATAAAACTGACACTGTTTGACTCATTCCTAGTTTGACTGCTACCAACAATAAAATGAAGTACTTTTACTGTGTACTTGTTGGGTAATACTCTCTCAAAGTAGAGAACAAAATCATGCCACTTCTGCTATATTTGATGAGGGATAAAAAGATTTTTAGCCACAAGTTCTTAATAAAATTGGTACTGTTGGACTCAGTACTTGTTAGACTACTACCACAAATACAATGAGGTACTTTTACTGTGTACTTTTTGAGTAATACTCGGTCAAACTCCCGTCCTGAGTACAATAATTCATGTATTGTACTCTATGAACTATGAATTATTGTACTCAGGACAGGAGTTTAACCGAGTATTACTCAAAAAGTACACAGTAAAAGTACTTGATTGTACTTGTGGGAGTAGTACTGAGTCCAACAGTATCAATTTAATGTAGAACTTATTGCAAAAAATCCTTTTATCCCTCAACAAATATAGCAGAATACATGAATGATTGTACTCAGGAGGGGTGTTTGACAGAGTAGGCTATTACTCAAAAAGTACACAGTAAAAGTACTTCATTGTATTTGTGGTAGTAGTCTAAAGGCCCTGACACACCAAGCCGATTTCGGCCGTCGATAGATGTCTGGCCGTCGATGAGCGTCCTGTCGCCCTACTCAGATTGGTGTGTCCCGCACCGTCGTGTCTTTTTCGGCCGTGCCGACACCTTCCGCTGCCGGCAAAAGAAATCACTCACACTGATTGGCTGTTCAGCTTAGCGAAACACTATTTGCCTGAATGGGAGTGGAGCAGTACAGTACTTAGAGGTAGGGTAGGTAAGAATGGAGAAATCAGCTCGAGTGCGCTAGAATTTGAAAGTACTTCCTTACAGAGCCCCTCCTCCAACACACACGAACGCGCACATGACCAATGAGGGCACGCGATAAGTTTGTGCACAGATGGAAGGCTGACAGGCAGGTCGGCCATCCAGTTATTTTAGCCGGGCCGTGCTTTTTACAGCGCCACGGCTTCCACAGATGACATTTTTGTATGTATTTATTGTCAAAGCATTTAATATATTAATTTCTATCAGGATGTTAAGAGCATTCCATGGAATATAACAAAAAGTGTTTCTGAAGATTATTTTTTCTTAACTCTGTGTGATTAAAAGAATAAACACAAATAGCAGGATAGGCACACATATTTGCTATATCTCTCCCCACTGAAAAGGCACTGCACCGATACTGTTAAAATATTGGCATAGTTCATCCCTGTGCTGCTTGGCTCGAGCTGTAGCATGTAGCTATTTGTTGTTTGTATATCACACAGTCTGTCTTCTGGTTGCCTCTTTTGAATGACGAATACACACTACCGCCGCCTGCTGGTAAGGAGAGTTATTGCGACTCACGCATGCGCAGTTCGTACGTGGAACTTGGCCGTCGGCTGAAGTCTTTGCGGTGTGTTCCAGTGCAGCTTTTTGGCCAAGACCCAGGAGACGTGGTGTGTGTGGTGTGTGTGTGTGTGTGTGTGTGTGTGTGTGTGTGTGTGTGTGTGTGTGTGTGTGTGTGTGTGTGTGTGTGTGTGTGTGTGTGTGTGTGTGTGTGTGGTGTGGTGTGTGTGTGGTGTGTGTGTGTGTGTGTGTGTGTGTGTGTGTGTGTGTGTGTGTTGTGTGTGTGTGTTGTGTGTGTGTGTGTGTGTGGTGGGTGTGGTGTGTGTGTGTGTGTGTGTGTGTGTGTGTGTGTGTGTGTGTGTGTGTGTGTGTGTGTGACGAAGCAGCCTGCAGTTGCTCTTTAGCTGTTCTAATGAAGGTAAACACAGCGAAGGCTGTGTGTAAAAGGCACAGCTCCACTTCCTTCTTGGCGAACCTGTAACCTTCTCGTGTGCACGAGAACGTATCTCTTACGCACGAGAAAGTATATCGTGATGAGCAAAACCATGTCACTTGGCCCAGGTGGTTTCCACAGAACGGACAAACATGTTTAACGACCATAAACACACTCGTACCGTCCATAGGTACCGGCGGTCTATCCGCCAAAACAAACTTAAGTTTGTGTCAATCACTTGCACGTTACTTCTGGTATGATGGGCATTCCCTCTCCGGTTTGATTCTCTAGTTTGTTAAAGTGTTTCGGCAAATGTTAAAGTGTTTTGAGACTTGTAAATTTGTCTCTAGCTTTGTAAAAGTGTTTTGCATCTTGTTAATTTGTTTTTGTTAATGTTAAATTGTTTTTTCTTTGGTAAAAGTGTTTTGATAATGTAATTTTGTTTTATAAAATGTAAATTTGTTTTATAAAATGTAAATTTGTCTCAAACTTTGTTAAAGTGTTTCACATTTTGTAATTGTCGTTTGCACTTCTCAGTAAGTGATGGAAGTTCTAGTAAAGTGATGGAATTGGATGGGAATTTTTTTCAACGGACAGTCATTTTATTTTGACTGGGGATGTTTTGTGTGATATTTTCGAATAGAGTGACAGCAAATCCTGTAATATTATTATGCTTTCTTTCTCTTTGTTTGCATATTTGACTATTTATGCAATTGTACCTTAATATTTGTATTTACATCGAAACAAAAATCAGGGGCCGTACACATGCAGCGTCTTCTACCGGCTTTCAGGGAATAATAATATAATAATATATACACTGTCTCCAGTGTTTAGTATGTGGTGATCAGTGCTTTCTAACCCCCATCCCCTCTTTGCAGCTCCCTCTGTGCAGCAGAGGAACCAGCTGGAAGAGCTGCGCAAGTTCGGCAAAGAGTTCCGGGTGAGAACAATGTGATGCGTTTTATTTCCATTTATTATTTTTGTCAGAAGTGATGTACAAATGAGGTAACATTGTGTGCATTTAAATGATTCCACAGAGCATAGGTACATTCAGGCTGTGTGAGTGGTCAGTTTGTGACGTGTTCCATCCTGTGTGTCTCAGCTGCAGCCCACCTCCTCCCCAGCAGCGAGCCCAGCCTCTGCAGATCCTGCTCAGCACGACTCCTCCCCGCCCAAACCTGTGCCCTCCTCTGCCCAGGACCTGCAGCAGACCCCTGAGGCTCCTGCTGGCCCCCAGGCCTCAGGGCCGGAGGGGCCGCAGCCTGGGACCAGCCAGCCGGCCCCCGGCAGCGAGGAGAGCTGTTCAGAGAGCGGGGAGAGGCCAGAGTCTGCTACGTGAGTCACTGCAGCAGCTACTAACACCATACATGATAAAAGAGAGTGGACATTAGGTTCAGGTTGTCAGGTATATAAAGTTATAAAGATATTGTGGGACAGAAAGGTAGTTATTTATTCCCGTTTAACAATTTCCCCCAAAAAATGCCCATAAAAAAATAATCGTAAGGCACTAAACCAGGGGTGCCCACACTTTTTCAAGGATATATAACCGCTGGCAATTTACTCTCTCCAGCCAGAATCGGCACAGCAGCAAAGTAAGTTAATGTTTGGTCACCAGGGCGCATCGGGTCCGCTTTCCAACTTTTTTTAGTGCAATCGCTGTTGTATAACTAAACAATGTGAACGTGTACGAGAGACAACACACAGTTAATATTCATAAAATATGGTTGGAAACTTTTTCAAAAAAGCAATTTCATTATCGAATCGATATAACAGTAATTTCCTGGTGTTAAATAATGCTCCATTTGTCTTTGAGGAGATGTCTGTTCCGTCTCTGGATTCACCTGAATTAGAAATATTATTTTTCCTTTCCAAAAGGCTCAGAAGCATCGTCCCTGTGCGCTCTGGAGGCACTGTGTGCGCTGAAGGCACCTCGTTGTTGAAAACAATTATATAAAAAAAAAAAGCTCCATCCGTGTACTGCATGTACTATGTCGCGTCAGCCGGAAACCCTCAGACTTCATTCAGAGCGGAGCCTGGTCATTAACTTAATTTGGTCGGGCAGGAAATCCAAAGTATGGATCTTTCTGAGCGAGTAAAGGCAAACTACGACGGCAAAAAGTCTCCTCCATATCCACACCATCAGAGCGCGGCTTCCTGAATGCCGGCTTCATAACAAAAGACGGAGCTTAATTATCCCCAACGTTTGTTACTTTCTCAGACTCGGAGGAAAACGGCAGCAGTGAGTCAGGCAGTAGCCTAGCTTTGTATCAACATATATAGACCTATAATCAGGGGTGCACATAACTTTTTTGCCCTGGTTCTCAAAGGAGCACCTGGAGATGTTGCTTGGTGCGCATCCTTAAAATGAAATGAACCGGACCTTTTGAGGGGTACTTGACTTTATGAACGGGGGGGGGGCGCGCTAGTGAGCACGCAGCAGGGTTACTGTGCGGAGCGCATAAAGCAGACCCTTCACGCGATAGCGTGGGGTAGAGCGAGGGATCGCAGATGCCGTCGTGCTCGTGGACGAATTAAAAAAATTAAACCTAAATAGCTCGCGAATTATACTTTGGCGGCTTACTTATACCTACCAGTTCTTATGCAACTCGCAAATCTCTCTCTCTCTCTCTCTCTCTCTCTCTACACTCTCTCTCTCTCTCTCTCTCTCTCTACACTCTCTCTCTCTCTCTCTCTCTCTACACTCTCTCTCTCTCTCTCTCTCTCTCTCTACACTCTCTCTCTCTCTCTCTCTCTACACTCTCTCTCTACTCTCATCTCTTTTCTCTCTCTCTCTCTCTCTCTCAATGTTGGTGCGCAAATGCGCCTTTTTTCAAATGATCCGGTGCTCTTTTTTGGCGGGGGGTGCGCATGCGCACCTGCGCACCAGTTATGTGCAGCCCTGCCTATAATATATAATCATTCTGACCTCGTAAAACGATAAAGCTTTAATTTCATTATGAGGGATTTTTGCAAAATAAGAATCCTTACCGGAGCTTCTGCTGTTTATACCGCTGCATCCGTGCGCTGTGACTAGGGATGGGTATCGAGAACCGGTACTAAGTCAGTACCGGTTCTCGACCTGATTGGACGGTATTGGTATACCATTAAGCCGCTGGACAAACGGTGCTGCTATGGTATATGAATTACGCTACTTCCTTAGTTTAAACAATTCTGGTTGGTTGGGAACCCTCATCCCGTGTGACGTATCCGGTTTGAGTACCACTCTGATTGGCCACTGTGAATGCCACTCGTCATCTCTCCTAACAGCGCTCTTATTATTGTGAGACTCCCGGGGGCAGACCATAGGGGCAGACGCAACATCTTGCTAGAAACAGCGTCTCGAGGCTTCTTAACATTTAACAACCTATTAATGATGCATACCCACTCAACGGGAAAAACTCAGCTAACAGACGATATTGACCATTTTACCTACACGGAACAGAAGTCCAACACCAAGAGTCTAAATCTTTTTGACCAAAATAGCCATTTTGCCCCCTTTTCCACCAATTTCTTTTTGTCTGGAGCCGCAAAACATAATTGATAGCTTGATAGCTTATAAAGTTGTATTTATTGTTATATCATAGACAAAAACTACAGTTTTTTTGCATTTATTTTTTATTACATTATAGAAAACTGTTTACCTCTAATAAGAAACAAAGAACTCTTATAAGGAGAATAAAAAAAATACACAGGCCTACTTTAAAATAAATCAACACAGCACTTGGGGAGTCCTCTGCACATTTGAAGGAAAAAAAATACAATTAAAATGGACCCACTTTGAAATAAATAAAACATATAGCTGCACCCTAAAAAGAGTTAACTGATCGAATATGACTGAAGATCGTCAGCTGTCTTCCTCTTCCGTTTTTTTCCTCGATACGTAAACTAGGCTGCAGCACCTTTAACAACTTCTCTCCACATATCAAACATACCGGTAAACCAGCATCGTTTACTGTGAAAGCATATAACTCTAACCACGCAGAATTAAACCCTCTGTGTTCCTCCAATACTTTTCTTTTCTTTGATTTATCCATAGTTCGCTCATCGAGCCGGGGGTCAGGTTATTCGCCTGCAAGAAAAGGCGCTGGCGCGGGACCGTAGCAGGATATGACGCATATTTTAGTTGACCTAATTAAAACCGTTTTTTTGTGTGTCACAGTATCACCTCAAAATACAAGATAGGAAACATTTTCAACCGTGCAACAAAATGTATATAGTCCTACAAATACTTTTATTTTATTTCCTTCTTATTTTTTTCTAAGCTCAAGTGAGCCAGAGCAGAGCGGCTCGAGAGCCGCAGGTTGCCGACCCCTGGTCTAAATCAACACTTAGCAAAACGGGCTAACGGGGCTAACGGCTACTTTAGCACATAACTGGCAAAAGCGATCTTTTCTACGTCAACATATCACATGGAAGCTGAGATTCCACAGATTCCATTGGTATAAGTCTCATCACTGTACGACAGTGACGTGCAGTGAGGTCCATGGCTGGTGAGGCACTGACTCTTTCAGAGTCAGATTTACAAATATTATATTTTGACCTTAATCGAAATATTCGGATATTTTCAAAAGCTTTTTTAGTCTGATGCTTCGATTCATTTTAAACAGACCGTTCAACAAAAGGATACCCAAAATCTAAATATTGGATTGTTCTTTCTTAGTAAGATCCCATTTTCATTACAATTGTGGTCTAACCTTGACTTGAAGATGAAGTCCATGCTATCCTTCTGGACAACAATCTCTATTACTTTTTTGTAAAAGTCCTCCTTATCTTCCTCTAGTTTCAAGAGTCTAGTTTGTTGTTTGCGTCTACCGTCTCTGCGTAGAATAACAGTAGCAACAAGAACCTGTGGGCTCACGTGCGCCCCCTTCAGTGCGGCAGAGGTTATGGCTGCCTCTCCTGGTGCTTTTTCAGTGCCGTTGTACGATGAGACCAGCGAGCCTAAATAATATCATATATACGTGAAAAAAGTTATTTAGAGACTATGGATGGCTAGGACACATGTAATAAAGGGATCTACAAACATTACATTGGTGACCTACAGTGAGATGGTAACAGGCATTCGCTTAGGGCCCGCTTTCCAGCCAGTTTCTGTGGGGTGACGCATTCTGAGGTGAGGCAGATCTCATCTGTGCCTCACCTTACCCCAGAGTAACTGGCTTGAGCGCGCTCACAAAATAAGTGCCCGCGCAAAATTAGTGCCCGCGCTCCAGCAAGTTACTGTGGGCTTACGAGAGGAAGAGCTCGTCCCTGCCTCACTCCTCATCGCTCCCCGTAGTTGTAGCAGAGCTCGGCAAATTTGCTGATTTTGACTATAAAAAGCGATTGGAATCATACAGAAATCACATTTACAACACAGATCAGTGGAGACATTTTATTATTATTACTATTTAGTTTTTCTTTAGTTGTTTTTCCGTTACATTGGAGTATGACAGGTGAGGCTCTGCCTCCCCTGACTGCACGTCGCTGCTGTACGACCAACACTCACTGAACTAGCAGCCAGGAAAGAGCAAGAAAACAACTTCACTTTACGTAGCCATGATGATAATTATGTCTTACCTTTGCTGTTTTGTGATCAAAAGTTGTGTTCAAGGGCATAAAAACGGTTAATCCAGTGTCTCTGTGTAACTTTAAAATGATTACTGATAATCCATCATTACAATTATAAATAATAAACGCAATAAACGGATTATAATGGTTAGCCGACCGGAGCCTCCGGTTTAGGAGGTGCGCACGCAGCGTCTCGTTTTAACTGAATAATGGTCATGTTTACATGGATTTATGAACTGCCCCTAATTACCGCCCCCCCTTCCAGAGACACACTGTCAAACACACTCATACCTGCTTGGTATGACATTGAAAAAGTTACATTAAATAATAAATACAAATAAATTACAATAAAATGACTGTTGTTTAATCTTCACATCTTGTAATCATGTCTATAATTTTGAGTACCAAATTATTGAAAAGTATCGATAAGAGTATCGAAAAATACCGGTATCGATAAGCAGTATCGGTATCTTATAGTATATATACATATAGTTTTATTTTATATTTGATGTGAAGCACAACGTACCATGCTGTTATTATAACGCTCTTTATCAGCCTTTGAAACTGAAACCATTTTGGGAGAAGAAAAAAAAAAGAAAAGAATATTTATAATCATAAACGTGCGACGATTAGTCGACTAATCGCCTTAATTGACCAATCATTGGTCGACTAGAAAAATCTTTAGTCGAGGGCAGCCCTACTAAAAATGAAGGGAAACAAAGTAAACTGAAATCAATTCCTTGTGTCTTTCATTTTGTACTCTCAAAGCTCACTTTTTTGCAAAAACAATGCAGCTTCAGAATTGTGAATATTTTACAGCTTTCATCTGATTTGTGCGTGTCAAAAGGTCAGCAGTAAATGTGGTCGGAGTTGAAATATTTGAACTGTGAGCGCAGCGTTGGGCGGCCATTTTCCAACAATGTGCAATGTATAGGTTAGCGCAGGTGTAGCCAACATGGTGCCCGCGGGCACTTAGTCGCCCGCAGGGGCAACGTGAGTCGCCCGCAGGGGCAACGTGAGTCAGCCGCAGGGGCAACGTGAGTCGCCCGCAGGGGCAACGTGAGTCGCCCGCCGGGCATGTTCTAAAAATAGCTCTCCAAGCAAATCCAAAATGTAAAAAATACACAAAACAAAAAAGGAAATGTAATTAAAAGAATCTACCCTATGCATAAACGAAACCTCAATCTATCTACTTACTACAACTCTATTGGCGCGTTTCCACTACAGCGCGGAGCCCGGTTTAAGAGGGCTGTGACGTCAGCGGCCCGACTTTGGTTGCGTTTCCACTTGGCCTAGTACCGGCCGGCGGGTCCTAATTCACAGTTTTTCTGGCCTCATAAAATGTGGTTCTAGGGCCAGGAACAACCAGGCTGAGTTGTGACGTCAACACTCTCGACTGCTGATTGGTCAGAGAGAATCGGCGCAATCGGCGCGCGAGATAATCCCTAGCGTCGCATATATATATAGCGAAGCTTGCAGCATTTTTATAAACAGCATTTTTGTCAACAGAGGAGCTAAAATGGCAAAGAAAAGCACGCCGTGGTTGGTCGAGGAAGTGACGACGTTCCTACATTACATTGCAGATGATAAGATCCAGCGGGAGCTCGACGGGACAACTCTCAATATTAAAGTATTTCAGGAGGTCTCTACACAGATGTCCACAAGCGGCTACTCGAGGACTGTCGTGCAGTGTAGGGAAAAACTCAAAAAGATGAAGAGTGAATATCGCTTGGTCAAAGATAATAACAACCAGGTGGTGCCAGTAGGAAAAACTGGAAGTGGTTTGAGCTAATGGACACCATTTACGGCCATAGACCGGCTAGCGTTGGGAGGGATGGAGGCCTGGACTCTGCAACGGCGTTACTGGAGTCTCTGCATGGTACGTTTTTTCTAACGCTCTGTTATTTGCTTGAAAGCGTTGTGTCCCTATCTGTTCTAAAGCTCACTTCTAACAAATAAGTCGTCAAGGCAGTTTTAAGCAGCGTGACTCCGCCCGACAAAAAGCCGATCGCTCCGCCTACACTGCGTTACTATAGTTACTGCCCCAGTTCCTAAACTGTAATGGAAACGCGCCATCAAGTGAGCTGGTCCTAACAAGGCCTAACGAGGCCGAGCGAGGCCGAGCGAGGCCGAGCGAGGCCGGGCTCCGCGCTGTAGTGGAAACGCGCCATATATCTATCTAACACCCCTCCTCCCCCCACCCCCACAATGAATATCGACCAATCACGTTCTTGCTTGATTTGCGGGACCAGCGTCTCACTCGGGAAGAAAAGCGATGTGGAGCGGCAGCTCACCGCTTCATAATGAGTGTGACCGTGACTTTCCTTCTGGCAGAATCTACACATCAGCCCCATGGAACAGCCTAGTCGTGCCAGCCTATACTGCACATGAGGGGCAGAGTTTTACTCTGTGTGTGTTGCAACTTGCATATTTATTTCTTGCACTTGACGCACACACACGAATGGTTTACAAATATGTTTATTATAATTTTTTAACGCAAGCCGTCACCGCCACGGAGTAGCACACAGCGTCTGTGAGCAAGCGAGACAGAGCGAGAGAGCTAGGGAGAGCACACCTTTATCTATTTAATATAGCCTAGTTGTAAAAAATAAAGTAAGAAATCATTCCAGTGTGTACTATAGGATAGTAAAAAAAAAAAAAAAAAAAGTTTAAAAGGGGAGTGATTAGTAAAATATGCATAAAGAAAGAATGCTTGGTTTAAATGATTTGTTATTGGTTGTGATCATATTCTAAAGATGTTTGGATTATTGAAAAGTATACAGCTCCCTTTCATCTGAGTGTTGAGAGCTGTATCCATCAATTCATTTTGTGCTCAAAGTGCACCAGATTGATGCATTTCACTTCAACATTTAAAAAAAAATCTTCCGGGGGTGCATGCCCCCGGACCCCCCTAGAGTATGTGAGGTCCCTCCCAAATAAAGCAGGTTAAAATAATTCCATTGAATACATGTTCTTTTAGTAAACACTGCAAACGGGTCCCACAGACCCAAACAGCACACAAGGGTTAAAGGTCAGCATATAATAATGTTAAAATGTGCCAAATATATATATAATACCATGTCATGTGAATGCAGCATGAGTATTATAAAAATCTGCACAGTGTTTTTTCTTCTGACAGACGTTCATACTTGAAGATATATAATAAAGCTGGACTTCCTGAATCATATTTTATACGTTCGGTATTTTTTCCGTATATTTGTAATGACCTTTTTTTCTGTTTCGTTTCTGCAGGCAAGTGAAAATCTCAACATTGAATCCAAATGCAAAAGAATTTCAACCCATAAAAGTGAATACAGTCCAGGTTAGTTTGTAACACACACTGAACCACTCACATTTAGCTTTGAATCAAATGTTTAATATTTTCCTAACAAATATTTCTTTCTTGGTGTTGTGACAGAAGCCTGCACCGACCCCCACCCCTCCTCGGCCGACCCCTCCCAGCCCCTCTCTGATTCTGGCCCCCCAAGGACAGCCAGGGGGAGGCGCCATCTACAACACACCCCCCCGGGACACTACCTGTCCTACATGTCCCCCCTGCACATCCAAGGACACCAGATCCAGGTCTGAACCCTCCTTTAGTGTCATATTACAAATATCAGTGTTCATTTTGTAATAGTGACCATCTCACTGCAGGTAATCCCACTTATTACATGGATACAACATATTGATTTAAAAAGGATTTAATGAAGATTGTAGATTGTATTCCTTTCGCTAAGAGAAATGGTCAGTCAGATTGTACTGCGTAGCTCTGTGATTTAGCAAGTTTAGCAATTTCTACTTTATTAAACTTTGAAAAATGTCATCGTCTCCCAGCACTCGTGCTGTGTAACTGTCTGAGCTCTTCCCTTACATTCTGCCCGGCAACTGTCCAACATTTTATTTTCCATTAACCAGTCTGTAAACACTGCCAGAGCACATAGCGTGTTCCCTTTGATGTTTACTTCTTCTGCTGATGTATCTGACGTCCAGTTCTGTCTATAAACCTTTTTACTTCTCTTGTTTGCTTTTTCTTGTTCTCTTTTTCTTTCTTTTCTAGGTACAGCTTAGCCATAATGAATCCAAATGTGTGTGATCTCTAGATTCATAAAAATGAATATTTCAAAAGTATTCCATGTTGTTTTCTGATGGTGTAACGAATACGAATGTGTTTTTTTGCCACAACTGACATTGTTAATTTGACCGGACTTCTTTCTGTGGATTGATATGTTTGCACCAGCGCCTGTGATCAAAGTGTCCTAGCAGCGGTCTGTTATACACAAATAACAGACCAATCAGAACTGAGTACTCACCTGAGCCTTGTGATTTCTCATTAGTCAGGTTGCAGCAGTGATTCATTTCAGAGGAAACTTTTAACTGATGTGATTTCAAATGTGTCCTCCTCTCCTCCTCAGGCTCCTCAGATGTATCAGTACACCATCAACCAGGGCAAATACCCCAGAGCCAAAGGTAAAAGCTGCACACATGTGAATCCATTTTATGACTAATGATTGTATACATAGTGTACAAAATGCTGACCAATGAGTCAAATTATGCTGGCATGAGTCAGCATTTTAGTTTTCCTAGCCTTTGCAGTTTGTATGTTGGGTTAGATGTCTGAAATAGACTGTGGTTAAACTAAGCTTAAGAGATTTTACCATTTTGTTCTACGACATCATTAATGTCAGTAATTAGCCGATTGGGGAATTTGGAAGCTTTTATGTGTCTTTAAAATTGGTGTTTGCTAACAAGTGTCTAAATGAAACCTCCTTAAGGCCTCACTGCAATTAGCCTTAGCGGTGGACGGTGGTGAAGTGAAACCATGTGTAGTTTGTTTACAGCCTAATAGCTATTTAACAACAATCTTAAAAGTGGTGTTGGAATGAGTAGAGACAATTGGTTTATATAAGAAAGGTCCTCAAATGAAGTAAGATCAAGTCTAATAATAGCATGTACTTATTTCTAATATATTCTTGACAGTACTGTGACTCGTAGCTACGAGCTGAAGCGCTGAGCGTGTGTTGTTCTGTTCTCAGGCCCGGTGGTGGGCCAGCGTCCGGAGCACCACCCCTCCTCCACCTCCCCCATGATCTCCGCTGCAGCCTCAGCAGCAGGACCCCCACTGGTGGCCTCACCGTACCCCCAGTCCTACCTGCAGTACGGTCAGATGATCCAGACCCTGCCCCCCCATTACCACGGACAGGTGCGCTCAATAATCAGCCTTTTAATCATAAAGTGAAAACAGACCCACGGTGAGGGTTTTTATTATTACTGTGGAACAGCGTCCCAGGAGACGGCAGAGAGCCTTCGTACTTTTGAAAGCAAACTCAAAACCCTCCTTTTTTAATATTGCTTTTAACTGAATTGTATTTTATTATGATTTCTTTTATTGTTATTTATTTTTAAATATATGGTATTAAGTAATATTTGTTAATCACAAAGCTATGTGTCACCTGGGAAGGGGGAGCTAGTATTGTTTTTATTTGTAAATGGTCTATGTGTTTGGTTGGGGAAGCACTTTGAGTTCCCTTTGTGTATGAAAGGTGCCTTTTATAAATAAAGTTTGATTTGATTCAAGAAGAAATTGGATTATAAAAAACATCTAACTAGTGTATCAACATCTTTATCACTTTTTAAAAAAACTTTATTTACATGTTTTAATTTTTCTTCTGTGTTTTTTGTCATTACCAGCCAGTTTACTCGATGCTGCAGGGGGGAGCGAGGATGCTGACATCAGGGGCCCCCCCTCAGCAGATGGGGCCTCCTGGGGGCCAGTACCCCGGCCAGGCTGAGAGCCTGCAGGGGCAACAGCAGGCCATGTATGGTAAGCAGAATGATACTTCATTAATTATACAAACACTAGAATGATGTTGGAGATGTCTACTGAGAGGCTCAGCAGCTCAGGGATCAGGGATCAGGGATCAGGGATCAGGGATCAGGGATCAGGGATCAGGGATCAGCAGCTCAGGGATCAGGGATCAGGGATCAGGGATCAGGGATCAGGGATCAGGGATCAGCGCTGCTTCTGAAGGAGTGTTGTACTTTTCAAGGACCAAAGTCAATTCCTCTAATGTTGTTGTTTTTGTCTCTCAGCTCAGTCGTTCTCTCACCACTCGGGCGCCATGCATCACCCTCAGCCCTCCAGCACCCCCACTGGGAACCAGCCCCCGCCCCAGCACTCAGCCCCCAGTCCAGGACACAATCAGGTAACGCTGCACCCACATTCATAGGGACCAACAGCAGGACGAGGACATTTTAATTCAACTTTTCAGGCAACATTTTACAATCATAAAACAAAGTACAATACTGTTTTACACTTTTGAAACAAATGTATTTCGTCACGATGCTTTTTTGGCGTTTGAGTTGCAAGAAGCACATTTTTCTGCGAATTTGATGGAAAAAAGACGTGTAAATAAAATATAAATTCTATTATAATAATTTATAAGTAAATATATATACATATTAATTACTTAGTTGTTATTTTTGAAATAATGAGGCTTTATTTGTATTTAGTATTTCAAATAATGCATTACTAAAATAATGACTTGGAATTTAAAATATTAAAATAAGGGAAAAAATAAATAAAGCTGTAGTTTCATTTTGTTGTCTTTTAAAGGCTGAACTGGGCTTCCATAGAATTAAGATAACTTGCAAAATAGGGAAATAATGGGAGATTATTCTTCAAAAGTGCAGCATAAACATGTCTCTTTGTGTGATGCCCTTATGAGCAATCGTCTCCTCCTGGTTTGATTACTCTTGCTTTTAAAATATTTGTCTTAAACTGTGTTTCCCCTCAGTCGAGTCAGGCTGGCCCTCAGCCTCAGAACATGTTCCACACGGAGGTCTGTCGGCCCCCACCCCTCCTAACATGCAGCCGGGCCACAGCTCCCCCCAGGCCTCCTACGCCATGCAAGGCTACAGCCTGCCCACCCACCAGGCTCTGCCCCACGGCTTCCCCTCCATCAGCCAGCTCACACAGGTCAGTGAGAGGGAGGGACTCGAGTCTGTGTGAGGGTCACAACTCTCTCTTTATACCTTTAGTTCACTACATTTAAAACATTCATTTTGCATTTTGTACTCCACTACATTCATGTGACTGCTTTAGATCTTCTCACAGTTTTACATCCCCTTCCTTTATCAGTATTGATCAAAATAAATGAATGAAGGGGGAAATTAAGGAAAACTATTGATAATTAAATGAACAGGAGAATTATTCCAAAGATACATAAAAAAGTAGCAAGGTAAGACCGAAATATCAATTTATGTAGCATTTTATCAATTAGTTAAGGCATTCATTAACATTTAAATATATGTATTTATGAGTTGTCTTCCCTTTCCTCTTCAGTGGAAGCCATGCGCTGCCAATCTGTATTGATTGGAATAAAGAAGTATTGTTAATTATTACCTAAATTAAGGAGAAATATTAGAAAGACAATAAATAGGGGGATCGTTTTACAGTAAAAAAAACTTTTAGTCACATTTTATCAATAATAATCTATTAATAAAATCGCTTGATAGTTATTTTTGACCCTTTTGTAAATAAAAATAAATAAAAGAGGAAGGAAGTAGACAAACACATAGGGGAAAGGAAAATTAGGTACATGAATGAAGAAGCAAGTTAACATTAAAAATCAATTAATGTAACATTTTATCAATATATTAATAGTTTTATTTATATTTAAATATATGTATTTATGAATCAAATCACCTCTGTCATTTTTGCATCCCCTCCATTTTAGAAAAAAGAACACTTATTACTTTAACTACATCTTATTATTATTACTTTAAGTACTCACACAGTACTACATTTTACTGTACAATAAAAATGTTTCTTCAGTAAGGTGTTGAACTTGTAGTGTAGTATCTTACAGTATGGTAGTAGTATTTTTACTGCAGTAAACAGTCTGAATACTTCTTCCCTGACGTTAACCTTTAATCTCAGTTCCTCACATGGCGTCCTTTTTGTCCCCCCCAGGCTCATGTAGCAGGAGGCATGGCGGGCCCCCACCACTCTGCTGGTCACGGCCTGCCGCCCGTCATGCTGCACTACGTCTCCCCTCAGCAGGGCGGGGGCTCCAACCCCCAGCACGGCCCCCAGCAGGGGGCCCCACAGCACTTCTACATCGGACACCCCCAAGGTAAAAAGTCCCCACCTGAACCAGAGCAGTTTGTGCTTTTGTTCTGAAATGTTCTGCAACGCCTGGTGATTATGATGATATGTTGGGGGGAAATTGTGTGTATTTGCTTATTCATTTATTTCTATACCTTCACTTTTCTTACTTTATTGACATTTATATGACATCATATTTAATACGTAGAATATGATTAGTTTTTATGACATTTTTGACATATTTCACGTGATATTTCTGACTTTTTAAAAATAAATTAAATTACTTTTTAAATACTTTTTACTACATTTTGAATTTGAAAGGTCATTGTATAGTATGAATTTGACTAAAGTAATATCTTTTTAAAATCTTTATTTATATACATTATGATTTAATTAATTATTATGTAACACTTGTAGTTTGTTTTACACTATTAACTGGTTTTTATTTGAACAGATAAGTGTAATGCAAATAGAAAATGTTGTCATGTTTTGGAAGATGATTAAAAACCAACAAAGAATGGAATATATAAATGTTCTGTTGTGTCTCCAGCTGTCCAGGTGCAGGCTCACCCCTCCCAGCAGCTGTCCTTCCACCCCTCTGCAAACTGAAGCCCTCCCTCACCGCTGGATTCAGGAGAGGAAGAAGAAACCCCCCCCACCCCAAAAAAAAAAAATCCCCAAGCAACTTGTAACATTCCCACTTCCTGACACCAAATTAACACTATCATTTTTACCCACCTCATCTTTTAGACATGAAGACGTTTCTGGATTTTTAAGTGTAAATACAGACTGTTTTCACTTGGAGCTGGACTGAAGACGGTAACTGGTGGAATCATTTAGACTGACGACAGTGGAAACAGCCCCCCCCCCCCCCCCACACCTCCTCTGTCCTTTTACAGAAGAAACCAGTTCATTAATAATAAAACCACTGAAAAAAATCTGTTTCCTTGAAGTTATTTTATAGTTGAAACAAATAAACTGCCCTCCGGTCTGTTAAATGTGGAGCTGCAGCCACTTAGCGTAGCATGAGGACTGGAAACGGCTAACAAAGGTCTGCCGTCTGCTTTGCATGGCTTTTTTTAATAATTTCTTTCACTTTATTGACCTACTTTAATATTACCTTTTTATGACATACTACACACTTGTATGACTTTTATTTTAGTATGTGTTTTTTTCTCAGAATTTTGAAATATTATACTATGTCATTTTCTACTATTTTCAACATACCATGTCGTTTTCTATCAAAATCTCGACATTCTATACTATTTTTTTTCCCTCTCAAAATATCAACATACTATGTTGTTTTTTTCTAAAAATGTCAACATACTATACAATGTTGTTTTGGGGAAAAATACATTGTATGGTATGTCGAATTTTGTAAAGAAAAAAGACCACACACACACAGCATGTGGACTCCAGTGAACACTATTACAGGCACAGAGCACGCACAAATGCACTAGCACACACACTACAAAGATGTAAAATATTATTTTACCAACAATGTGGAATTTATTGGCTACATATTACCAGTGGCGGCTCCAGAGTATTTTTGTTGGGTAATCTATGGTAGGGCTAACCCATACAGTGGTGGGGCTCAAGTCAGTATTTGCAATGTAATTACATACACGCTATATCGCCCCCCCCTTGACAGTGAAACGCCACGCGTCAGGTTTAGATTATTTCCCTGTCTCAATCAAAATTGAACTGTATGAAATAAAAAGGCACATTTGTCTTGTAGTAAATAAAAAGGGCGACCTGGAGCCAATCCTGCAATTTCCCCACAGGTGAAAGAGTTGACATGCTGAAAACCCAACCCCTGCAGGGGGGCCTGGGGGGATTCTCCCCCAGGAGATTTTTTGAAATACTAACATAAAATACACATTCTGGTACTCTCTTGAGAAGAAAAATAAATACATCTATTACTACACATTTAAAAAAATGAATGCCATTTTTGTTTTTTGTTACTTTGTTCTGAAAGCTGAACCTGCTGCTCCTCACAGAGAGAAGAGGGAAGAGGCTGTGTGAATTACTTTACATTGTGGATAAGGGTGGATAGCCCCCATTGTTCTGTGTGTCAAAATGAAAGACAGCCCACACACCTATCAATCATCAAACCGTGGGGTCTTATTTATTTGTATCGATGTATATAGAGATGTACTACCGCAAAAGTATTCTCCGTCGGGGCTTCCTGCAACAACACCACGCCGTTATCGTGATTCTGATTGGCCAGAAGACATTATCAAAGATGTTTTATTGAGAAGACGATCACTACGTGACAAAAGTTTTCAAAATAAAATTCTTAGTTTGTCCTTGTTTCTTTCTTGTTCTCATGTTCTTCTCTCTTTTTTCCATTATCTAGAGGCTGTCCAATCCAATGTTCTCATATTACAAGCCAAACAAAAAGGGAACGATAAAATACACAACAATGTTTAAATAACATCGTTTTAGCTCAGAATAAAAGTCAAAATTAAATTAAATTAGGTTTTTCCAAATATTCAGACATACTTTACTATTCATTTCTTTCAACATAGTACTGTGACTAGTTACAGTAATATACTTAGCATTTTTTTAACATTCATGTCTACATTTTTATATGTTATAGTATTTTTATTTAACACAACCGTGAATTTGTACACACTATACTATGGTTTGTTACACAATATACATATTTAACATACTTTACTATAATTTGTTTACATTAAACTATATGACTTTTATATTTATTCTGTAACTTAGACTTAAATGTCACAATATGTCAAAATACAGAAAGATAAGTTGTTTTTGTTCAAAGAAAGGTTTTACAACTAGAGAATACAATCTTTAGAATTGAAGGTTTGATGAAGGTTTAATTGAATAAAAAACGAGTTAACACAAATGGATTACAGAGAAAGGTAAGACACATAAATACATAATTAAAACAAATTGTGAATAAGGACATTCTCAGGACTTGTCAGTAAAATCAAAGTAAAGCTCAGATATGCATCAACAAAAACGTTCATAATGTTAGAAACTACAAAACACTTACTTTCAGAAATTCAAGGTTCTTATGAAATCATTGTAATAGCGTCAGTTCAAAATGTGTAACCTTAATCTGCCTTAAATACACAATAATAGTCTGTCTATCATAGCCTGATTAACACTTCTCTGGTTCCTTCAAAATAACAACATCTATGTAGGCTATAAAATGTATAAAAAATATGTTTGTATTTCAAAAATGTTTTTAAAAGCCGTTTTAACCATCATATATATGGATATGCTGATTCTCTCTATTTTATAGCACATTAAAGTGAATATCTAAACATTCTTAACTGACAAAACATTTAAAGACCGCCCTAGTTTTAAAAACTGAGAAGGACTTTTTTCTTTACTTTCGGACATTTTATGGAGCGAAGCATTCATTGAGTTACCTAAAAGATATCATCAGGTTAATCAATAATTAAAAGTATTATCATTCCCAAGTTGCATATTTTCAGAGTATACATAAGGAAAAAAGTGGTCCGAGTACTGAACCCTGTGGACTCCCTTTGTTTTATGTCAGAATTGAGGTCATCCATACTTGTACATCGTACAAGCATCGTACAAGCTGTACTCAGCAGAGATGAGATCATTTAATAAGTTGCAAAACAAGCTTTTGAGTTGGTGCCCTAGATTGATATATGTATTCTATAACATGATGACAATTCCCATCATCATCTCACAAAGCAACGTCTTTAATTGTCTAGTTTTGTTTTGATCAAAAGGTGACCAACATACACTCTATGTCCGACAGTGGAAATCAGCTTTCTGTCGGTAAGATTTTTGATTTATTATGGCTTTTTAAATGTTACTAATGCAGTTCAGATGCAGCGTTCTGCTGCTGGCCAAACTTCTGGTTTGGTGCGTTAGCAATATCCTCCTTTTCAGTTTCTTTCCTCAGTTTGAAATCCAACCTAAAAAAGCCATCATGACTTAAAGGAGGAGGAGAAAAGTGTAGATGGCGCTCACTATAGTCATTTAATCAGTCAGTGTCACTTCATGCACGTTGACGTAGTTTCCTTCATCATCGTCACTATCAGTTTCGTCATCGTCTCCATCATCATCTTCTTTACCAACATTGTCGTTATCGTCTCCATCCGTGGTGCTGTCACTCCGAACGGACAGATCTGGTGTTGATCCTGTTGAGAAACATGACAAATAATAGAAGATGGAGTTCATCCCTCAGTGTATTTCATCATATTCTGTGCATTAGATTTGACATTTGATGTGTCGAGGTCGTCATCAGAAAGAACACATTTAAGGTATTTGTACTTTACTTGAGTCTTTTAATGCAACTTCATACTTCTACACCACTACATTTATCTGACAGCTAACTTCTTAACAGATTCATATTTGTACACAAAACATACAAAGATTAGAAACTAAATTCATATCAGCCAGTTTTCTTTAAGCCATTAGCTGGTTCCTGATTTGCTTCTTTTGCTTTGAATTTGGTTAATAATGTAAATGTAAAGGTGTGACACTGAGAAAGTGGATTCTGAGCTCTATGTTTACATCAGGTACTGTCGTCATGGGAGACATTACATTACATGTCACTTGTTAGACGCATTTACCCAAAGTGACAAACATACATTCAGTACTGTGGACAATCCCCACAGGAGCAATTTGGGGTGAAGTGTCTTGCCCAGGGACACAACGACATGCTGACTGCAGTGGGACTCGAACATGCTATCCTCTGATTCTCACACTATCCACTGAGCCACATACCTCACAACTTCCTGTGTTGAACACCACAGAGGAAGAAAGAACAGCAAAGAAGAAACCCACGTGATCTGAGAACTCACTCTGATACTGCAGCAGCTCCACGTTCAGATAGTCTTTTTCCTCTGAGGAGAAAACAGTTTCAACAAATCTAAATGTGTGTTTGTCAGGCTAATTAGAAATATTATAAAATAAACATTATTATAAATAAATATTTAGAGTTTTTTATCTTAAATGTCCCACTTTAATCTCAGAGAATATCCATTTGAACTGTCTTCTTGTTAATGGAATAAGATGATTTAGAACATCAAAATGTATTGGCCATTGTGAAGCAATTAAAATAAACAAATGATTAAATGAATACGAGAAAATACAAGGGAAAGATTTTAAGAGGAAAATACAGACAAAAAAAAATAAAACTGTTGGCTCTTATAGGAAACTAGACACTTAAAACAGGAATTACAATTATAATATACAAAAAGTGGACAGACGCCCTCTTAAAACACTCACCCTTCTTTGCTGGGACATTTTCATAGTCATGTAGAACATCTGAAAACAAACAGCTCATCACATGTGACCTGTATAATGAACATTTATCCTCAAATCTACTGATCCACCATGATTTCATCATATCATGTGTAACCGTTCTCTCCCTCCAATTCTTAGTTTGTCCTTGTTTCTTTCTTGTTCTCATGTTCTTCTCCTTTTTCCATTATCTAGAGGCTGTCCAATCCAATGTTCTCATATTACAAGCCAAACAAAAAGGGAACAATAAAATACACAACAATGTTTAAATAACATCGTTTTAGCTCAGAATAAAAGTCAAACTTCAAACTAAACCAGGAATATTAAAAAAGCCTTTTGATAAAGTCTTCAAATGTGTTTTGAAGAGTGGTGGTGTCAAAGAACATAAATCCCAAATCATAATGGAATTAAAACATGTCATTAAATGAAAAAGGAAGTGAAGCCAGGGAGACTTTATAAACTGGATGCTGGGTGAAACTTAAGTCTGACTTTGTGTTTCCGGTTTCCAAACTGTACCTGAACTAGGCGTGGAGGCTCGACTCTGATTGGTCACAGGGGTTTCACCTTCAGGCAACACGATTCTGCAGAGGAGGAGGAGGAGGAGGAGGAGGAGGAGGAGGACAAACAGTCAGTTCTGATTTACTGTCCCAGCTTGAAATAGATCTTAGCTCCAGATGTTTCTCCTACATGTATCCGGGGTCTTCTGCATCGCTCTCAGTGTTGATGTAGTCCGGACCTGCAGAACACAGGCCGATTCAAATGAGAAGATTTTATTCTGTTGGCTTGTTCAATATACAGCGACGATGCATCATATTCTATTAGATCCTCATACAGAACAGTGTTTCTCTAAAAAGATCACAACGTGTTCTTCTGCTTTGTGGCAAGGCGTTTTCCAGCTGATCCAAGAGGCTTTTAAATGACTTCATTTAGACCTCAAATGTAGGAGAATCTACTCAACAAATAAAAGTAACACATCAGCTTTCATCAAAATAAATCAGATTTCTTTTTACTTGACAGGAAGGAGGAAAAAATGACTTAAATAAATGTAATACTTACATTTAGATAGAGGCAATAGTTGATTGATAAAATGTGACATAAGTTGATCATTTGTTTTAATTTGATTTATTTACCTGTGTATTAAATCACCTATTTTATGTTACTTTTTTTACTTTATTTCCCCCTGTATTTATTTATTTATTTAAATGTTGTTTTGTATTCATTTATTTCATGAATTTATTTAATAATGAATATATTTTGCATTTTAATTATGTATACCAAAAGCAGTGAAATACGAAAGAAAATACATAGTTGGATTAACACAAAGGGAATTTATAAAGAAGCAAATTATAAATATATCACCTTTGATCAAATATTGAATTCAGCCATCTTTTAAATCTTTACACTGGACAGGAAGCGGATAAACAATTGCAGTCTGAAAGGTAACTAAAGCTGTCGGACAGATTGATACTTAAATACGGAAGAAAATGACGTTGCTGCAGTTCCAATCTTACCGTCTGTTGGATTCTCATAACTTGGATTACTTTCTGTAAAACAGAAAAAAAAAGATTTTGTTTTGTTTTTCTGAATAAAGTACGATCGGCAACAAATTAACTTAAGTGATTCACTGACTGGCAATTCCGACTAACATTACTTATTAATCAAGAGTAATTAAAGTTAAAAAACAAACAAAGGTGCTGTAAACAGTCAAACACATCTTAAATGAAATCAAGCAGCAGAATGTCACCGGTTTCCGTTGGGGTGTAGGATCTCTGTCTGCGCTGGGTTCCAGGGTCAGATAAGGGGAGGCTGAGTGGGAAAATACAAATATAATTGAATTAAAACATGAATACTGTCAACCATAAGCAGGGTCTTTGAACATTTTATATTTTTAAAGCTTTCACAAGTAGTAAAGATGTAACTGTTTTGAATGTAAATTTGCGCAATTGATTAAATATTGAGAAATTACATTTCTATTTTTATTTGGTCAACACTCAGAGGTGGGAGAAGTACTCAGATCTTGTACTTGAGTAAAAGTAGAAGTACCAGAGTGTAGGAATACTCTGTTACAAGTAAAAGTCCTGCATTCAAAATGTTACTCAAGTAAAAGTAGAAAAGTATTAGCATCACAAAATACTTAAGTACCAAAAGTAAAGTAGTCATTGTGCAGATTCGTCCATTTCAGAATAATATATATATGTTTTATAATGATTGATCATTAAAGTGTTCTCAAAGCTGGTAAAGGTGCAGCTAGTTTGAATGACTTTGTATTCTGCAGGGTAGCTTGTGAATTTACTCCAGGTGGAACTCAAGTCTGATTTAACACTTGATTATATTTCACATCATTCATCCAGATCTGTAAAGTAACTAAAGGTATTAAATACATGTAGTGGAGTAAAAGTACAGGATTAACCTTTGATTTGTAGTGGGGTAGAAATACAAAGGAACATCAAATAGAAATACTCAAGTAAAATACAAGTATCTCAAAGTACTTAAGTACAGTACTTGAGTTAATTTACTGAGTTACTTTACACCACTGCATACGCTGTATATAGTTCACAGCATTAATTAATATCATTGACGTAGAATATTAGCTTATAAAACATGATTCTATATGAACGGCAGCAGGTGTGTTTAGTTTTTAAAGGAGTGACTCACAAAGGGGACAGCAAGTGGATGGAGTTCAAATCAGAATTCTGCTGGGCTGCAACTCAACACGAAGGAAGTCACCATCATCATCATCATCATTACATGTCGACTTACATACATTGAATTCTGTGGGCAATTTAGGGTGAAGTGTCTTGCCCAGGGACACAACCACATGCTGACTGCTGTGGGGATTGAACCAGTGCTCCCCTGATTTGAAGATCAGCGCAATAAATCCACTGAGCCACAGCCTCTTATATATATATATATACAAGAGCAGGTATATATTTTGTTAGCTTCCGTAACAATAATTGAATGCATTAAAGAGCACACCTAAGGGAAAACTTCACTATCAATGTCCATTTGTATATAAATGTAATCACTACTTTAATAGAGTGGTACAGGAATGAGTCTCAAAACCTTAAATGAGTTAGCATTTTAACACTTCCTTGCTCCCTCGTCTCGAGATCACGTTTTGTTCCACGACATAAAATACGTCAGTAAATACCTCACTGGTGAATGTCTGAAGCTTCTATGTGTCATAAAAACGGCGGTTGCTATCAAGTTATTAATGAGAGCACAAAACATCATCAGGCCAAACATTAGCCGCATTTAGCTTCGCGGCTTTTTTGTGGCTTTTTGTGGAGCGAGCGACCCCTCAGAATTGCCACAGACTTTGTGCAATAAACTTCTTTACACCTTTTCAGGTGTTTCAGACTTACAGGGATGGATGACTCTGAATTCAGTGGATCTGATTAAAAGAAGAAAGAAAATCAGTCATTATTTCATAAAACACTGTGAGATTAAATCTGAATTATTGTACTTTAAAAATATGATCTTTTAGCTATGTGTTGTAGAAGTAAAGGCTTACGGCATGTATTCCTCTGAAACATTCGCTTGCCTGATGGAGACTGATGGGAGGAAACAGAAATACATTATTATTTAAATGGTTGAAATAAAAGCACCTGTCAGAAGCTATACAGCACTGTGACAGTGACCATGAGATGTGTGAAAACATGAAACTGGTTTAGGACCACAGGATGTAATATTGAGGTCACGATGAACCACGTGTGTGTGTGCTGTGTGAGTAGAGACGGCCGCCCACCCAGAGGCCCTCTGTTCCTGCAGTGCAGACACACCAGCGCCAGCAGCACCACGGAGACAAGGACGGCTGCTGACAGAACCCAGACGAACGAGGAGACGGCCATGTTTCATCTGGAGACAACGTAAGAAACATTTAAATATTAAATGATTTCACTACTTTAGGTCAGACTGGTGATCAAACCTTTCAAAAGTAGCATTCAATGGAGCGGTGCAGTGATGAGTCTAAAACCAGAAGAGACTTAGCACTTCTTGTTCCCTCGTCTCAGAGTCAAAGTTTTTTTTTACGTGTTTGTGGTTAGATGCCGGAAATAAGTTCTGTGATAAACACAAGCTGAAGAGATTTTCACCTTTTGTTCTACACCATAAAATATGTCAGTAGTTACCACACACGTGAATCTCCGAAGCTTCTATAAAAATGGTGGTTGCTAAGAATTAGCTAAATAAACGAGTTAACGTCATCACAACGAATATTAGCCACTTTTAGCTTAGCGTGGTGATGCGCAGCCGTGCGACGGCGGTTGTAACACAACATTAGCTCTTTACTTCTGCCGGTTGCATTTACGCTTCAATAATCACAAAGTGGTATAAATATGTGGAGATTATCCTGCTGAACAAAACCTGTTAAGTATCATAAACGGTTGTTTGCCACAGAGCTTATCTTCTGCAACATACAGAAACCCAATGCAAAAATGCCATTGGCTTTTTGTAAAGGGAGTCCTTGCTGAGCTAACATGCGGGTCGGCCTACAAAATGGCGTCATCTGTATACCACTCTATAGTGTATTACATCATGTCCTGAAAGAGTATTAAGATTTGCTCTTAACCTGATTGAAAGGCCATGACTGATGTTATAATAAAGATGATAATATTTTTACACATTTCACAAAAAAAAACAAAATTCAAAAATCTGGTTTTATAACGTGATTGTGTTTTGACCTTCAGGGCCACCGTAATCTACTAACACACAATCACAGAGTTCTTCTGCCCTGTATTTATCTCTGAATAGGCCTTTCTCAATTGCTAGTTTGCATATCCTCGATTCCTCTCCTTGACTCCTTCCCTCCTTGCCTCACGTCTTAAGCCTCTAAAGGCCCGGACACACCAAGCCGATTTTGGCCCTCGATGGGCGTCAGGCCGACGATGAGCGTCGACACGCCCTACTCAGATTGGTGTGTCCCGCACCGTCGTGTCTTTTCAGCCGTGCCGACACCTTTTCGGCCGAAAACCCACCGATTCAACATGTCGAATCGGTGGGCAGTCGGCCAAAGTCTGTCGGCAAAAGAAATCACTCTGATTGGCTGTTGAGCTAGCGAATCAGTGCATGAGAAGCGAAACAGAAGTGAGGGACCCAAACAAACTATTAAGAAGGCAAATCTGAGATTTCATTTAACTCCAGCTCTCGACACAGGTTCGGGAAAGCCCCATGAGCTTCTCGCTGTAGAGTGAAAATGGAACGCACACGCTATTTGTTGTTTTGTTTATATCACGCGGTCTGTTCTTCTTCTCTCGGTTATCACGCAGTCTGTCTTCCGGTTGTTGCCTCTTTTGAGTGACGAATACACACTACCGCCGCCTGCTGGTAAGGAGAGTTATTGCCACTCACACTTGCGCAGTTCGTACGTGCTTCTCGGCATTCGGCTGAAGTCTTTGCGGTGTGTTCCAGTGCGACACATGGCCAAGACGCAGAGACGCGAGGCGACACAACAGTCGGGGTCCGTCTGTGTCAGTTCTTTGGTGTCAGCTTGGTGTGTCCGGGCCTTTACACACCAAACTGACACCAAAAAACACGTCCCGACGTCGCCTCACGTCTCCTGCGTCTTGGCCATGTTTCGCACTGGAACACACCGCAAAGACTTCAGCCGACGGCCAAGTTTGTTCATAATCATTAAGGTGGAATCTAACTATATCCCGAATAATTTTTATTGCGTCCAGGGGTAGAAACATGTTTATTTCTGCTGTAAAGTTGGGCATTTTAACATGGGGGTCCATGGAAATTGATCCTTTCTGCAGTCATCGCCTATCGGCCAATAGAGGAACTGCAGTTTGTGGCACTTCCTTATTGGCGTCCCGGCTCTGCCCCAGAGTTTGCCGCTTGGTGCAGTACACTACACACCAATCTGAGTAGGGCGACACAACGCTCATCGACGGCCCGACATCTATCGACATCTATCGACATCTATCGACGCCGAAAATCGGCTTGGTGTGTAAGGAGCTTTAGTCCCGTCCATTTATATAAACTGAATAAAAAAGTATCTTTTAACAGGTGTAAGCAAGTGTGATGCCCCTGTGGGTTCATCATTAGAGAGGGTGTGGCTGTCCTGTCACTGCTGTGGTGATTGCATCGATTGCAGTAACTCAGGGCTGTGGTGATTGCAATGATTGCAGTAACTCAGGGCACCTGGGTCTGGTGCCCTGCAGCTATTTAAAGAATCTCTGCTCCTCTCTGTCTCTCTCTCTGTTTCTCTCTCTGTTTTTCCCTGCAGGCACCTGGCGCTGTTGAGTATAACAAATTCCACTCAATCAGAATTGTTTTGTTCTAAATAAAACATCTTTTGATAAACGTTGACATGGTGTGTCTCCTCTTTGTTGTGGCCTTCTGAGCCGGGTCATAACAAATGGGGGCTCGTCCGACGGGTTATTTGGTTAAAAGTTTGTGTAGTGCTCAGAGCACATGGTGTCATTGAGCAGCTGATCAGTTGATGTGGTCCAGCTCTGTGCTGGCTTGGCGCTGCTATTTGGGGGACACATCATGTCTTTTGTGTTTCAGGAAACTTTAGTGTTTGACATGGCGTCAGGTTTTGTGTGCCAATCAGAAGGTAAGATGTTGCTGTTTGTTACGCTTTTGTAAAGGAATTTCCCCGCTAGGCTTAAGTGGCGTTTCCCCTTGGGTTGCGTCTGTTTGTTTTTTTTCATAGTGTTGTGGCGACGTGGTTAGTGTCAGCTGTTTTCGGACAGCTGTCTCGGGGGCACGTCCGCGTGATTTTGTGGTGTTACCTGCGTGCAGGTCGCTCCACAACTCCGCTGGGTTCCAGTGCGTATTTACCCGCCGCAAGCCACATGAAGACTAGGTGAGATTATTAAGATTTTGGTTAGGCAGTTAGGGGGAAATTCTCTGTTGGGTTTGTCTGTTGCCCATGCTTATTGGCAGTTTTACATTTTGCTTTCTGATTGGTTATAGGTAATATATTATGGCTTCTTTGTCGGCGTTTGTGGATGCGCCCTCGATGTCTTTCTTAGATGATTGCAAGAAGGCGCAGTTGGTCGATATAGCAGAGCATTATAAGATTGCTGTTGTAGGGAGCAAGCGTAAAGATGAGATTAAGGCTGTCATCGTGTCATCTTTGTTTGAGCAGGGGGTGTTGCAGAAGAGTGAGTTTGGTGCGGCAGGGGTCGGGCCGGTAGTGGTTCAGACAGCTGGTTTGACGTTCGAGCAGCAAAAAGAGCTTTTGGCCATGCAGTTTGAGCAGGAGAAGTTGAGGTTGGAGGAGGACAGGTTGCAGTTGGAGTTGAGGGGTCAGCAGCAGGAGGTAGAGAAGCGTTTAGAGGTGGAGAAGGTGCTGGAGGTGGAAAAGATGAAATGTGAGGTGGAACATGCTAGATTACGGCTGATTGGAGAGGGCAAGCTTTCTTCTGATGGTTCGGCATCAGGTAGTGGCGATGTTATTTCTAACTTGCGGTTAGTGCCAAAGTTTAATGAGCGTGACCCTGACATTTTTTTCACCCTATTTGAACGCGTAGCTGCGGCAAGAAACTGGTCAGATTCGGACAGAGTGCTGTTACTTCAGTGTGTACTCACTGGGCGAGCACAAGAGGCCTATTCAGCTATTTGTGGCGAAAATGCTTTGGACTATGCTAGAGTAAAATCAGCGGTGTTAAAATCATACGAACTGGTTCCTGAAGCGTATCGTCAAAAGTTCAGAAGTTGGGTCAAGGGGGATAAGCAGACAAATGTGGAGTTTATCCGTGATTTGACTTCTCATTTTCAGCGGTGGTGCGCGGCAGCAAAGGTTGCCAGTTTTGACGGTCTTTGTGACTGATTGTATTGGAACAGTTTAAAGATGTTATCCCTCAGCGTGTGGCCACTTATGTAAATGAGCAGAAGCCTTCCACCGCGCTTAGAGCTGCCGAATTAGCGGATGATTTTGTGTTGACGCATAAGGGCAGTTTTACAGAGAAGTGTTCTAGGGGTGATTGGAGACGTGGAGAAGATGGTGGCTATTCCCGCGGTGGTGCAAAGTTTTCACCAGGCTCCTCCCGTAGATTTGCAGGTCCGGGGCGACCCGAGGGCGCCAGAGTGGGCCAGTGTAATTATTGCCGAGGAGAGGGTCATTGGAAGGATCAGTGTCCGTTGCTGGAACCTGAGGGGAAGCCTAGTTTTTCATCACATGCTCCAGCCATGTGTTGTTCTGCAGTTTTGGTTAAAAAGCCGCAGGGTGTAGGATCGGGCATGGTGCCTGATAAGAAGCTGGTTTGTGCCGACTTGGATGTGGGTTCTGGTTTTGAGCCGTTTATAACGGAAGCCGTTGTATCAGTTGTCGGTAGTGGCAAGTATGTTCCGATTAAGGTGTTGCGTGACACAGCAGCTAGATACTCATTTATTGTTGAGTCAGTGTTGCCTTTTTCGTCAGAGAGAGAGACTGGGGATTTTGTGCTGATGAGGGGCATGGAGATGGGCTTGATTCCTGTGCGACGTCATACAGTATTGCTGGATTGTGAGCTGGTGCGGGGAGTTGTGTCTATCGGCGTGCGTCCCGCGTTGCCACTTGATGGGGTACATATGATTTTGGGCAACGATCTCGCTGGTAGTGCTGTGTGGGCAGGGGTGCCACGCCTGTGGTGGATTCCAGGCCGTTGGCATCTGTGGAGCCAGATGAGAGCGGTTTGCAATTTCCAAGTGTGTTTCCAGTTTGTGCTGTTGCGCGTGCGCAGAGCCGTAGGATGTCTGCTGACCCGCCTGTTTCGGAGTGTAGAAAAAGTGGTGTTGAACAGGTGGTCTCACTGCCTGATCTCCCTTCGTCTGTGTCAAAGGAGGAGGAAGACGAGGAGACTCTTCCTCACTCAGAGATCCTGGATATATTCGAGGAGGGTCTTGCTCAACTTGTTCAGGACCCTTTACTCTGTGATCCGCCAATTCAGGTAAATTTGGAGGAGGTTAATTCCCAGATTGCTTTGGAGTACGGCCAAGCCATGACTGTCAGGGTTTTAAAGACAGATGGAGAGATTATGCCCATAGTTGTGGTACAAAATGCAACCGTCTTGGATCTGAAGAAGGCCATTCGCAGATTCATGGGGCGGAAACAACAACGTGAAGGCGGAGTGAAACAAGTCAGATGGGGATATGTTTGGAGATCTTTTCTGTTGGTATTTCAAGGGGAAAAGCTTGACGAGGACAAGATCAGGCTTAAGGACTATGGGATCAGTAACATGGACGAAGTGACATTCATGAAAAGACGCATGAAAAAAGTCCATACTGGACACACCTGATGGTCAATATTACACAGGAGGATGTTTGTTTGTCGTGGATCCCTTTGGGGCCCCGTCTTAAGGGGGGGGCTGTGATGCCCCTGTGGGTTCATCATTGGAGAGGGTGTGGCTGTCCTGTCACTGCTGTGGTGATTGCATCGATTGCAGTAACTCAGGGCTGTGGTGATTGCAATGATTGCAGTAACTCAGGGCACCTGGGTCTGGTGCCCTGCAGCTATTTAAAGCCTCTCTGCTCCTCTCTGTTTCTCCCTGCAGGCACCTGGCGCTGTTGAGTATCACCAATTCCACTCAATCAGAATTGTTTTGTTCTAAATAAAACATCTTTTGATAAACGTTGACATGGTGTGTCTCCTCTTTGTTGTGGCCTTCTGAGCCGGGTCATAACAGCAAGTATTTAAGGTTGAAACCACCTGCTCTATTTCTTTTGAATAACTGGTGGTTTTTACTTTCCTGAAGCTCACAGGAAGTACCCGATGATAATCAGAGCTGTGTCACACAGGAAGGAAAAGCAGCTCACAGAAACATATCTGTTCTGAGAACCAGAACACTGCTCTCTGACACGGAACCTCCACAGAAACACTGACAGTACTAATAACACACTGTAGAAATACTGTGTTACAGTAAACTGACTTATACCACACTGTGAAAATACTGTGTTACAGTAAACTGACTTATACCACACTGTGAAAATACTGTGTTACAGAAAACATACTAATACAACACTGTAGAAATAATGTGGTAAGGTAAAAGTACTAGTTACCTCACTGTGAATACTGCATAGTTACTAATTCTACACTGTGAAAATATTTTATTACAGTAAAAAGTACTAATATCATATTGTTTAAATACTCTGATACAGTTAAAGCACTAATACCACACTGTAGAAATACTGTGGTAAGGTAAAAGTACTAGTTCAATGTGAAAATACTTCCTTACAATTAAAGTAATAATAACACGCTGTGAAAATACTCTGTTCCAGTAAAAAGTACTGGTACCAGTACTGGTACCAGACTGTGATAAGGTAAAAGTACTATGGTTACCTCACTGTAATAATACTCTGTAACAGTAAAGTTACTAATACCACACTGTGATAATATTCTGTTATGGTAAACTCCCTGCATTATAAATGTTATTGTAGTAAAAGTATGTAAGTATATCGAGATGTTGAAACGTACTGTACTGAAAATACCTAACAATACTGTGGTTATAATACAGTTTTTATTATTTTCTTATGTCATTGGATCTTGTTTTTCATTTTCTATGTTTGATTGTTGTGCCTTTAAATGTTTCTTATTCTACATTTTTAAATATTGAATTGAAACATATTATTATTACTACTTCTGGTAATACAGTAGATTTGAAATGCAGGACTTTTAATCATACATACTGTAGACTGTAGAGGTATTCTAGGTAACTCTTGTTAAATCCTGTATTCGTGTCATTTTGTTCATTTTAAAACTGAAATACAGCAGTTAACAATAACATTTTTCAAACCTTAGTCATTCATTATTTTCTGATAAAAAATGTTTATGTATCGCTAACAGTTTAGTCCATGAAACGTCCAAAATCGTTAAAAAATGGCCATAAACCCTTCACAGAGCCAACATGTTGTCTTCACAGTCTTATTTTTGTTCAACCAAAAGTCCTACAAAATACTTTGTGTGTCAACTAAACACATGTATGGTTTTGACCATTTTTTATGGCTTTCTTCACCAGGAGATTTATAATCGATCCTTGGTGTCTCTGTGCTTTATCACAGGAATATATGTATGACTTTTGTCCTGAAGTGAAACAAGGAGCCTGCTTTTAGTGGAAATGTGTCTGTGTTTAAACCCAAGCCCTTCATTTCAAACCTGACACATACCGTAGAAGATCCCGAGTTGTTTCCTGTACGTATCATCTTTTACATTTCAGCTAGCCTGATTGTGTATCAATATATTCATTGAAGGACGATAAAGCAAATCTTTTCTACCCTTTAACCTAAGTCATGTTTGATTAAGATTTATTTTACATCTTTTTCATTTATTTTATATACTTTTTTTGCCTTTGTCAAATTCAATTGAATAATTATTTTGTTTTGAAATGTCTTTGCCTGAGAGAGAGGATTAAAGTCCTCAGAGTTTTCACTTAAGTAAAAGTACGAAAATGTAAAAATAAGTAAAAGTCTTGCATTCAATATATTACTTAAGTATAAGTACACACATAATGGCATCAAAATATACTTACATTTCCAAAATAAAAGTGCTCAAAATGCATTATGGCCCATTATAGAATCATATATATAAAATTACGGAATTTTGATAAGTAACTAAAGCTGTCAGATAAATATAGGAGTGGAATTATAAAATAGCATACAATGAAATTGAAGTACAAGTCACTCAAATTGTAATCGAATACAGTAATTTAGTAAATGCCTTCACCAGGCCTCCATGCTTAGCTTCACCTCCTCCAAGTGCATGCTGGGAACAAATGAAGCTTCCTCCATGATGTAGAAGTCCCTTATTTAAAGGTGAGGATGTGAAAATGAGAGGACTCACCTGTAGACGAGGGGGACGGGTGAAGCTTCGGCGTGTCTCCTGGCAGAGAGTGGTCCACATGAGGCAGCTACTGCGACCCAGCGTCCTCCATTTCTGAACACTTCTTCTCGTTGCACCTCCTCCTCCGTCGCTGTGCTGCACCCAATCACCTCGCTGCAGCTCCCGCCACGGACCCTCAGATGGCTTCTTCAAGTTTCCTATTCCAAAGCATCAATGCAAGTCAAAGAGAGTGAGCATCCGCCACTGAAACATTCAAAAAACATTTCAAAATCACCAAATTTGAGCTCAGGTTTTGGTTGCCAAATAAAGGATGATATAGCACAAGCGTATTACAACTTTACGTTAAAAACGATTTTACTTTATTAATGGCTTTTATAATTGTATGATGGTACCGTCTCTCTCTGTTAGTCATATTTCTTGTTCTCTTGTTTTACTTTTCTTTGTTTCTGCGATTAACTCAATGTGATTCTGAGTAAGGGTTGTATTCACCTTCAGCTCCCGCCACGGATCCTCAGATGCTTCGACGAGTTTCCTATTCGAGAAGCATTAATGCAGGTCAAAGAGATGGAGCATTCTGAAAGATAAAAAAATTAAATTCCAGCTCAAGATTTAAGACTAAATGTGACAAACTTCTGCTAAAGTTGACTCACCACCGAGGTGACTCACCGACATAAAAGTGGCCCGCTCTGCTGCAGGAGGCGTGTGGGCTGATCAAACTGCAAAAACTGCAACTGGAAACTGGAGAAAGAGAGAAAAAAAAAAGAAGCAGTTTCACACACAAACACCTCGAGCCAATGAGGAGATGTAGCCGTGATGTTAGAGGCTGCAGCGCTGTGTGAACGCTGCTGCAACCGTCTCCACATCCTCCACCTACAAACAGGAAACCACACCGAGGGGAGGAAGCCGAGGCGCTCCTCTTCGTCTCCTCTTCATCTCCTCTTCATCTCCTCTATCTCATCCTTTAAAGAGGAGAAAGACGCAGAGACAACCACCCAGGGACGAGGGAGGATAAGGGGGACACCTGCTACAAGAAAGGCGGGAAAACACACAAGTGAAGTTGCCAGATTTGGGCTATCAATCATCGTTTTAGTTGGCTGTGAAGGTAAACATGGTTCTGGTAAGACTGTGGTGATTTGGGGTAGTTTCTGTGCCATTCAGGTAGTTTTCGACAATAAATGAAGTTAATTTGTGAACCTAGGTTCAGGAGCATGGCCACGCCTCAACCCCGTCTCTAATCTCGGCCATCTCGATTTATATCCGGCCAAACATCCGGCCATCGCCTGTCTCTATTCTCTCAACCCGACCTCCCTCTCCCTTCTACCTCATACTCAGCCAATCTCTTTCATCCCTCCACCCATCGACCCCCTTCAACGATACACCCATACATCCATTCATCCCTCAATCCTTACATCCCGTCATTCAGACATCCCTTCCCTCATCCCTTCATCCCTTCATCCTCTGCCTGTCACTATTCATATTTAACTTGTGTATATTTTAAAATGTCTAGCAGGGAGCATTCCAAAGAAGCCATCTGTTAGAAAGTGAACCTGCTGGACTCGGCTCAAGACTGATATGCAAGTTGACCTAGGTCAGAAGCTCACCTTCCCACCAGAGATCATCACAACCAATCTCTGGCCAGATTTGATCATGTGGTAAAACGTACAAACGTCCTTGTACATTGTTGAATTAACTGTACCATGGGAGGCTGCAGTCGATGAAACGTAAAAACTGAAACGTTTAACGTACTGGGATATAGCAACCGAGGCAGTACAGCGGGGATGGAGAACACAGGCACTCCCTGTGGAGGTCGGCTGCAGAGTTTGTAGCCAGATCAACCACCAGGGTTCTTAAAAGTAGGGGTGTCCGAGGGCAGACGAGGAAAGACCTGATGGCCTGTGGGGTCACAGGCCATCAGGTCGCTGGGGGAAGCCGCGGACCGAAGTATCAACTGGCTGAAACGGAGGGATTCGATCTGGGCTGCAAAGTAACCAGCAGGAGGGGTGAAGTGGACGGGGGTCCTCTGGAGGTGTCGTGGGCCTATCAACAAAACACTGAGGAAGGAGGGGGCCCATCTGATGACCCCAATGATGTTATTACCCCTTCATCCACTCAAGAACTCAAGAAGGTGCCAATTATTATATCAAGTCCTATGAGCTCTACTATACTTGTTGGGAAAATACTAAAAGTACTCTTTCAAGGATGTGCACATGATAACGAAGGCCCAAGTGTATAACAGTGTACATGACAGGATGTATGATTACCAAGAAGAGAAGCAGAAACTGTTTTAGGCATGTGATAGCTATGTGACAACGATGAACATGATTCAGCCTATAGGAGAGACATGTTTTATTGTAATAATGTATATTTAATAATAATAAATAATAATAATAGATTAATTTTGTTAGCGCTTTTACAGGTGCTCAAAGTGGCTTTACAGAGATACTGAAAAAAAAAAAAAAAATCAAGCAATACAAAAACAATCACACATTAAAAGCCAGATTGAAGAGGTGAGTTTTTGTGAGTTTTTTGAAGGTGGTGAGGTCAGTGCAGTCTCTGATGGGTTGGGGGAGTGAGTTCCAGAGGGATGGGGCAGCGACGGAGAAGGCTCTGTCCCCCCAGGTCCGGTGCTTGATGCGGGTGGGGATGCATAAGAGGTTGGCTTCTGATGAGCGGAGGCAGCGGGAAGGGGTGTGGTGGTGCATGCAGCAGGTCTGTGAGGTAGGGGGGGGGGGCTGATTGTTGAGGGCTTTGTGCGTTATGAGGAGGACTTTGAAGTCGATTCTTTGACGGACGGGAAGCCAGTGGAAGTTCTGGAGGACGGGAGTGATGTGGTCTCGGGAGCGGGTGTGGGTGAGGAGGCGTCCTCACCCACACCCGCTCCCGATACCACATCACTCTCGTAGAGTTCTGGATATGTTGGAGTTTATTGAGGAGGTTGGATGGTATGCCGTAGAGCAGGGGTGCCCAATACGTCGATCGCGATCGACCAGTCGATCGCAAAGGTAGTGTGGGTAGATCACATGGTATTAAAAAAAAAATATTAAAAAAATAAATAATAATAATAATCTTTTTTCTTTTTTTTTTTCTTTTTTTTTAAAGTTAGCCTATCATCCATCCTTACTATGGCATTTGCCACTTGATTGACGTACAGGTAAGCCAGTCTGAGTTGTATTGTGCCATACGGGTTCATGCAGTTATGAGGGGGCCTCACCTCCTCATCTGAAGCGCAAATGAGGCGCACTATTATGCGCTTATGCGGCGCAATTAGGGTAAGCGCGCCACAGTTTATCCGCCGTTTTGTCCACTAGCAGCATTCTGTGTCTGGCTTAACATTTGAACAACTGAAAGAATTGTTGATTCTTGAAAAAGAGGTGGAACAAATCAAATACAAAAAGGAACAAATTAAACTGGATTTGGAACTGCAAAAATTGGCTTTGATTAGGGCAGGTAAAATGTCTGCATCGGCTTTGAATGAGGAACTTGTAAGTTCACGCTTTGATGTTGCAAGTCATTTACTGTTGTTGCCAAAGTTTAATGAAAATTATATAGACACTTTTTTTTGTCTGTTTGAGCGTGTTGCTGATTCAAGGGGCTGGCCTGATGAGGACAGAACTTTAATGTTGCAGTGTGTGTTTACAGGTAAAGCACAAGAAGCCTACTCCGCTTTATCTTCTGACGCCTGTAAAGATTATGATACGGTGAAATCGTCTGTTTTGAAGGCTTATGAGTTGGTGCCTGAAGCGTTCCGCCAACGTTTTAGAGGCTGGCGAAAGAGTGGTAACAAAACACACGTGGAATTTGCACGGGATTTGATCTTGCATTTCAAGCGCTGGAACTCTTCTTCTGGTGTAAAAACGTAGGATCAGTTATGTGATTTAATCATTCTGGAGCAGCTGAAACATTCTGTCCGTGAGAACATTGCAACATATATTAATAAACATAACATAAAGTCACATGTCCTAGGGAGGCAGCAGTACTGGCTGATGAGTATGTGTTGACGCACAGGCGCATCTTTGGTGAGCGTTGATAGGAATGAATCCCAGAAAGCAGATTCTTCGTCCCCAAGGTTTGCACAGCATCCTAATGGCACAAGCAATGCAAATGTGTGTCATTATTGCCAACAACAGGGTCATTGGAAAAAAGAATGTCCTTTGCTAGAGGGGAAAAGCAACAATTTTCATGTGAAGTCAGCTGGTTTGGCTACAACTATTCATAATCCCAAAGTTGGTGAAACAGAAGTCTTGGCTCCATTGCAAATGCAGGTTAAGCCAATTGATATCTCAGAGGTTGAGTCGGGTTATGCTTCGTTTATGTCTGACGGTTTTGTAACTCTAGTTGGGAGTGACAAGAAAGTTCAAGTCAGGATTTTGAGGGACTCAGGAGCTTTGAATACTTTTGTGAGAGAGGCCATCTTGCCTTTTTCTCCAGATTCAGACATGGGGCGCTGTGTTCCAGTTAGAGGGATTGGTCTGCAAACCATTTCTGTGCCTGAGCATAAACAGTTTCTGTCCTGTGATTTGGTCCAGAGAGAAGTGGAGGTTGGTGTTCGTCCAGAGTTGCCCGTGACTGGAGTGGACATCATTTTGGGAAATGACCTGGCAGGTGGTCGTGTTTGGCCAGATCAGTCCTTGAGCCAGGGCGTGACAAAAGGCAGTCCTGGTGATGTGATTTATGTGGTGATTGAAGTTGAGCTGACTGTCGAAGATGACTCCGAGGTTGCGGATGTGAGGGGTGGGGGGGGGTGGGGGGTAGTAGAGTGTTGCTGTCAAGGGTGAAGTTGAAATTCTGGATGGTTTTGGTACGGGATTTATTGCCAGAAGCAAACAGTAATGGTGTTTCCCCGTTGTGCGACATTGGTGTTGGTGGAGGCATGAAGGGATTGATGGAGGTCGGTCTGGAGAGTGGTTTAAGCTTGATGTGAACCCTGGTTCGGAGAAAAGGAAGGTGGAAGGGGTGGTGGAGGGCTGCGCTGTGTCACCTGCAATGACAGCTGTCAGGAGGGGAGAGAGCAGATTTAAAGGTTTGACGATGTTCTATGATTGGCTTGTGGGAATAGAGACAAAAGTGATTTAGCTTTATTATTATTATTTAGGTTTAGCTGGGGAGCGAACACCCCCAATCGCTGATTAGAGGGGTGATCGTAGTAAGAAGGATATATGTGAATGACAGATATAAAGACGGTCTTCCTGGTTGAACTGAAGCTGAGCTTCATGACAAGCATGATCATTTCTGACGTGGGTTTTAGCTAATCTAAACATTGTATACTGCTTTGAACCGGTATTCCTCCATCTTGCGACTGTGTAACTCCCTCTCTTGTATATAAGCATGTGAAGGACACTGTTCAGGAACTAGTTGTACCAAATGCTCTGTATGTGATGACTACTTCCATTCTGCAAGGATAATAAATACATGTATCCTGTTTTGAAACTCACTGACGAGTGAGATTTTTCTAACAATACTATATTTGGACATTTTATCAGATGTTTTACAGAAACTTACAGAATCTTTCGAACTACCATACATTTAACCAAAACATACCTTTTCAACCTTTGACTGGATTTCCCCCCAAAATCAGTTTACAATTAAAGGCAATATTTTTGAAGTCAAAATTGTGAACAAATGCTTTTCATCTGTTCTTAAGGTCACTTGGTAAAGTGATCAGAACTGAACCTGAAAATGAGCAACGAACAGGAGAAAACACACATAAGGAAGATTTGGTTGCAAAAACAAATGGAAATGTTTGGAAAGAAAGGACCAAATGTATCAAAGACAGAAACGTTGTCATCGTCTGGTGAACTTATTTTTCAACAACGCAATAAAAAGACCTTTTAACAGAACAAATATTGCATGTTTTCTCCTAAATTCAGCCCTAGTTCCTGCTCTTTGCAGACGGTGTGGTTCTGTTGGCTGTCTGAGTTTGGCCACGGTAGTCTGCAGGGGGGTTTTGACTCTGGTCGTGTGTGAGTTTAGGGGGGTTTCTCTGGGGCTTGATCACGATTAAAGGTAAATGGACATCCTTTCTTTTGCAGCATCAGCAGGAACATGGAAGGTCGTAACGGACCGCTGTGGCGAGCCAAGCCAAAAGACAAAGCTTTACATATATAAGTCCATCACAGGGCTGGGAGATATGGATTATAATAAAAATCGATATTTATGTCCAAATACCTTGATATCCATGTTGCGATGACAGGTAGTTAGCTATTGGTGCTTTCACAAAATGTATACAATGACATTTTTCATAAATAACCATCACTGATATGGAAATACTGACTTTTCTGTAAAAACAAATAAAAACAAATTAGAAAATGACATAACTTTCTTGTAATGCCCTTAAACCTCTCCTAAAGGCATTACCAGTCATCATGTATACGTTAACTTTAATAGAGTTATTACTTTAATGGTTTCTTTCTTTCTTTTTTTGCTATTAAGAAGTTTTAGCAAATACATTTTTAGGAATGTGATCTTAAACCTCTCGTCTTTTGTAATTGTTTTACATTTTAGAACAATCATTTTATTTTACATTTAATTGATCGCATTATCTACAAAGGGATTTTTACCTAACTATAACTTGTTAACATTTGAATTGATTTAATTATCGTATTTATCTATAAACGTACTAATAATTGTTATCATTGAGTGGTAATGACTTTTTAATGGTGCTTGTCAATTTGTTAGTATTTTTGCCTTTTTCTTTTATGAATGAATGAATGTTTTAAAATCTAACTTTTGCTTTGAATATAAAAGGTCGCATTCACACCTAATAGTCGCTTCTCTGGTGCGCACCAGACGACAGTTTGTTACATTGTTTCATTTTTCAGAAGGTTCGGTTTGCGTTCACACAGGCAACATTCAAACGGACTATAAACTTTAAACACAAGTCATGTGCTCGGAAATGCTGTTCAACAATTGGTCAGACATTAAGGCGGTAAAAACGCAAATCCCGGCAATTTCTACCGGAGCATCCGCCATGGAATATCGGCAGGTTATTTTCATGCTGTTGTTAATCTGGAGAGCATATCAACGGATTCTAGCAACGGCGCATATGATTATATAATGAGACAACGTGCGATAAAAAACATTATAACACATATAATGAGAGATGTTCTGCAGTAAGGAGGGGGTTTCACCGACGGCAGGTGGCTCTAACTTTTATGTATAGTTTTTAGTTTGATAGTTGTTTTTACTTTACACGACACTGTTCAACACTTCATTCTGCTTCACTCTTTCGCTAACGATTTTGAAGACATCCGCGTTCTTGTGACACGTAAATACTACGCTTCCTATGTTTTGGTGCGGACTGCGTTCACACCAGCGATGAACCGCTCCAGAGTTCACTAGCAAGCGGTCCGAGACCACCTCTTTTAGGCGGACCAGAGTCCGGTTGTTTAGTTCACTTCAGAGGTCTCGGACTGCGTTCACACCAACCCAAACGAACCGCACCAAGCGGCTAACGCACCAGGGTTCGATTCAACCGGACTATACAAGGCTGGTGTGAATGCGACCTGATTCAAATTTAAAGGAAATACTCAAAGGTCTGATTTTTGATGTTTAATTATAAATACAGCCGCATAAAGATATTTGATCATCTTGTTTCATAAAAACTCTGAGCAAGATGATAAGAAAACATTTCCATCAAGTGCAAACACACAGACACGTGACAAGTTCATTCCTGTTTAATATTTCACAAAAAGGTTTGCTAAAATAATTTGGGAATAATTACAAACTGCTTGTCAACATGAATTTAAAATGTAAATAGAACGGAATGTTCCGCAGCGTGTGCTCTACCTGCGGACACAAACTGTGGGGAAATGTTTCCTTCTTTAACTCAGCTGCGAAGAAAACCAAAGTAAAATAAAATGGTCTTAAAACTCCCTTTATCATCGGAAACATTTTAAAATATAACAGGATTTAAAAGCAGGGCTGATATTTGTAAAACGGGAGGATAATAAAGGTTTTCTGGTTCTGCTAGTGTTATAATTAAACTACAAACACTTGGTTATGAATAGATTAATAAAGCGTCTTCTGTATACAAAATAACCCGAGCTTGCACATTGCATTCTGTGTTTTGGTTACAGAGAATAGGAATATTGTCTTTGTGTTTTCTGGATCTCAAGCTGATCCCAGACCAGCTGCTGAAGGTAAGAAAAATAATAATTACAGTTTACAGATGCGCAACTTCTCCCAGGAGAGTCCTTCTGTGTCACGCCGCTCTGAAAACACTTCCACCCAGCTTCATGTTCCCGGGCACGGTCAATTATATTTAAAAAAAAAAAGAGTCCAGAATTAAAATATAAACATGTCCATAAACTATTCTGCATGGCAGATAGTCCGATCGGTCCTAAAAAATATTAAATATATAATAATCAAATGTGTCTTCAGATCAGCACACTGGACACCGGGACTCTGGTGGAGCGGCCGCTCTTCGGGACCACGATGGGCTCGTCATCTGGGAACAGAGGGAGACAAAGGTAGTTATTATTATTATTTATTCTGTTGCACCACTGAAAGACATCTTAGACATCAGACGGATTTTCTCTATGTATAATATCGCTTTGGTTAACAATAAGCAGAGGGTGGAGTTTCATTTACTCAATGCAAGTTTAGATAGATAGATATACTTTATTGAAATTATAAAATGTGGTCACTCACTTCCTGTCAGGCTCACCTGTGGGGACGTAGTTCTCGGCGCGGTTGCGGTCGTGCTCGATGAAGAGGGCGGTGAGGAGGAAGAAGCCCCCCCCGATCACAGCTATGAAGGAGCAGAGCAGCAGGGAGAGCTGCAGGGAGCGGAACTGCCACAGGAAGGAGTCCGTCTGCTGCAGGGAGTCTGACAACTGAGAGAGAGAGAGAGAGAGAGAGAGAGAGAGAGAGAGAGAGAGAGAGAGAGAGAGAGAGAGAGAGAGAGAGAGAGAGAGAGAGAGAGAGAGAGAGAGAGAGAGAGAGAGAGAGAGAGAGAGAGAGAGACACACACACACACACACACACACACACACACACACACACACACACACACACACACACACACACACACACACACACACACACACACACACACACACACACACACACACACACACACACACACACGTTAAAAGAGACTCACATTATTACAAACATTTCATATAGTAATTACATCATATACTTCGACATTATTTCAGTTAATTTCACTCAGATGTTATTGTTAATGTTGTGTAGTTTGGATTGCTTTATCTATAAATATTAAAGAAACTATTATTTATACATCCATCATGTATAAATGTATGTGCCTGAGGAAAATTAGTTCTGAAGGTCAGTTGTATTTTTAATAATAATCATTTGGGTATTTTTGGTTCCATTTCATCCCCAAAAAATACTTGTGGAAGTGAATAAAAAGTGCAAGGCATTATGAGATTGAGTGAGTGAGTGTGTCAGATCATTGTGTGTGTGTGTGTGTGTGATGACCTACCACTCCTATGAGGTAGGGGCTCCCGGCGTCTCCCAGCAGATGAGAGAAGACGATCTGCAGAGCCTCAGCTGTGGCGCGGCGCGTCGGGACCACCACGTACTGACAGAGGCAGTAAATAAAGTTAGTTATTATAAATATATGTACAACACAGAATCAGTCATTGGCAATAAGTATCTCTGATCTCAGGCTCCCTCCAACAATGCTCATTAAATATGTTAAAGAATCCAAGACCTAAATCAGTGCAGAAGTTACTATGTAGATGTAATAGTTGAAAAAATTGTTAAAAAATGATATATTAGCCACCAACAAGTCAATATAGGTCAGCGCAGGCATTCAAATAAACTTATCTTGCTTTGAGGCTCAAATAAATATTTGTAGACAATTGTCAATAACTTACATTTTGTTTCAAATGTACATAAATTGTGAGCTTTGGCTTGACATCTCAGACGATTCAAGTTAGCTAAAGTTAAACACAGGGTTCCCACACCTTCTCAAATACAAATTCAAAACCTTCCAGACCCATTCCCCTTATATTAAGGACCCAGAGCGGCACATTTTGAGACGGGGCTCAGGCTCTCACCAGCAGGATGTCGGCCACGATGGCCCAGTTCATGGACAGGAAGGTCTCTCCAAGGAAGATGAAGATCTGAGGGGACAAACAGGAAACAGCCTTATTATTTTTGTCTTCTCAGACTTGTATTCGTCAGAGAAAGGACTGTGTGAGACTCACGTAAGTGGCGACGGTGCTGGACTGAGCGAAGACGATGGCGAGGTAGAGGAAGGGCGCGGAGAGGAGCAGGCCGGCGGCGCAGACCAGCGGGTCGGCGCGGGCAGTCCGCGTCCGCAGCTTCCTGCTGATCATCACGCCGCTGGACACGCCCAGCACCCCCGTCACCACGGTGATGGTGCCGAAGATCAGACTGTTGGAGGAGGAACAGTCAGAGAGTCAGCGGCTGCCCTCCTGATCACAACCAGCAGGTGTTCACATATTTGAAGACATAAAAATGCCAATTGTTTTTATAATGCAACCGTTGCTGTATTAAAAAACTGAAATTGTTATCGAAGGTTACCGGTGCGCCAAGGAGGAAGTGGAGCACACAGGAGACAACCATTTCATTGCAGACTGTTATGTTTACGTGGGGAAATGACAGTGCATATATTATTTGAGATATATTTCGAACTCAGACTTAATTTTATGGGCATTTCGGCCAGGGGTGTAGAGCTATTTGTTTAAGCACCGGATTGGCAAAACAGGAGAGTCTGTAAACCAGTCTGCTCTGATCTATGAATTCATGTCCGTGACTCTCATAGTACCTGCTGCCCGCAGCTGGTTTAAAGGGAAACAAACACTCAGAACACACACACACGGAGCTGAGCTGAGCAGAGCACAAACAGACTCACATCATGCACCCTGGTGACCGGACATCTCCTTCATAAAACGAATAAAAGGGGGAGTAATCGGGCAGTTTGATGTGTGTAGAGGTGTGTGTGTGTGTGTGTTTAGAGGTGTGTGTGTGTGTGTGTGCATAGAGGTGTGTGTGTGTGTGTGTGTGTGTGCGTGTGTGTGTGTAGAGGTGTGTGTGTGTGTGTGTAGAGGTGTGTGTGTGTGTGTGTGTGTGTGCGTAGAGGTGTGTGTGTGTGTGTGTGCGTAGAGGTGTGTGTGTGTGTGTGTGTGTGCGTAGAGGTGTGTGTGTGTGTGTGTGTGTGTGTGTGTGTGTGCGTAGAGGTGTGTGTGGTTAAAACGTTACGTAGCAGCCTGCGGTCACTCTTTAGCTGTTCAGATGAAGGTAAACACAGTGTAGGCAGCGCGCTGGTGCTGCTCTTCTCAGAGTGAGTCCCGCCGCCTCCTGGAGTGATCGCAGGCTGCTACGTTTTAACCACACACCCCTGGCCGAAATGTCCTTAAAATTAAGTCTGAGTTCGAAATATATCTCAAATAATGTATGCACTGTCATTTCCCCACGTAAACATAACAGTCTGCAATGGAATGGTTGTCTCCTGTGCGCTCCACTCCCTCCTTGGCGCACCGGTAACTTTCTCAAAAAAAAATAAAGTCAGGATAACGGACCCGTTTTCCTGACTTTATTTTTTTTCTCATATTTTTTTTTATGTCTCTTAAGCCGTTATTTTTCACAAGATACTTTCTCGTGCGCACGAGATACTTACCCGTTATCCTGACTTTTTTTTTCTCTCTCTCTCTCTTTTTTTTAGGGGCTCCGTATATACTTGGGTCATTTTTTTTGTTTTTTATTTTCACAATGTGTATTAATACATTTAAGTTATTCAGATTGTATAAAAAAGTGATTGTGCTGCGTCAAATAAAAAAATAATCTAATTCCTAAAACTGCAGTAAATATAAATGGTTTTATTTAAAGCAAATGATGTCCTGATCCACATAAAACATAATGTATTTATTAATTTATTTTTCATGCAATGTCAGATAAAAAAATAATGAAAAAAACAGTTTCATTTCCTAAATCTGCAAAATAAATAGTATATTAATAATATTTCTGCCATTCAAGCTTTTAACCCTAACCTGTCTTGGTTGTCACAACAAAATATATTGATTTTCAGGATTAAAATCTTTTGAATTTCAGTGTGTTTACATAACTCCACTGTGCACAGAATTTTTAGATAGTGCTTTTAATGTGACATTTTCTATATTTTGGATCCCACACTACATTTCATTTTTTATTTACTATTTTATTTTAGCAGCTGAGGGTCATCCTGCCGTATGCATCAACACAGCTGAAATGCTCCAAACAACTCAAAGATAAAGCAGCTAAGAATGCCTCTAGTGATGAAATGGGTCAGGGCTAAAACCTGGGAGCAGACATTTCCTCTACGCTGCCATGGACAGTTATTTGCACTACTGAATATATTTGTACTGTTATATATTCATATGTTTCTGTTTAGAAGGCCAGACTTTCTTTCCGTTGACATGTGTGTTTATGCTCACCTTTCCGTGGAGGCGCAGTTCCCCTCCACGCAGGGCGGCCTCTCCCCGTTGACTACGGCGGCTCTGAAGAGGAACGTGGGGGCCCACAGAGCCAGAGAGCCGGTCACAAAGGCCACGGCCGTGAAGCCCAGGGTGGAGAGCACGAAGCTGCGGCTGCACACAGAGAGAGAGAGAGGGAGAGAGAGAGAGAGAGAGAGAGAGAGAGAGAGAGAGAGAGAGAGAATTAGAGAGAATTAGGCACATTTCCATTATTAATAAAAATCCAGAAACGATCAATTAAATATTGGCTACATCTAAAAGAAAGTGACCCCCACTCCTACCACCACCACAAAGCCCTGCATTATCAAGAGATGAACAAGAGTCACCTCTCTCAGCTGGTCCTGACACTCTGTTCACAAACCGGTTCAAACTGTGTTCTGCCTCAGGACCAGTCTGAGCCCACAACTATTAGAGTCAACCAAATTATAACAAAACACACACAAAGCTACCTCACTTATTGGAACATTAAATCCCAAACACAAAGTAAAATGCAATGCTATCTGGCCCTAAAAAGACAGTACACTGTGGCAGCCTACCTGACCACAGTGACTGATGTTAAACACAGGAAGATGTTGACAAAGTACAGACTGAGTGCTCACAGCCTGGCCATAGAAACAGGCAGGTAGAGAGAGTGAGAGAGTGAGAGGGAGAGAGAGAGAGAGAGAGAGAGAGACAGAGAGAGAGACAGAGAGAGAGAGTACTGACTGAGTGCTCACAGCCTGGCCATAGAAACAGGCAGGTAGAGAGAGTGAGAGGGAGAGAGAGAGAGAGAGAGAGACAGAGAGAGAGACAGAGAGAGAGAGTATTGACTGAGTGCTCACAGCCTGGCCATAGAAACAGGCAGGTAGAGAGAGTGAGAGAGAGAGAGGAGAGAGAGAGACAGAGAGAGAGAGTACTGACTGAGTGCTCACAGCCTGGCCATAGAAACAGGCAGGTAGAGAGAGTGAGAGAGAGAGAGGAGAGAGAGAGACAGAGAGAGAGAGTACTGACTGAGTGCTCACAGCCTGGCCATAGAAACAGGCAGGTAGAGAGAGTGAGAGAGAGAGAGAGAGACAGAGAGACAGAGAGAGAGAGACAGAGAGAGAGACAGAGTACTGACTGAGTGCTCACAGCCTGGCCATAGAAACAGGCAGGTAGAGAGAGTGAGAGAGAGAGAGAGAGAGGAGAGAGAGAGAGACAGAGAGAGAGAGAGAGAGAGATAGACAGAGTACTGACTGAGTGCTCACAGCCTGGCCATAGAAACAGGCAGGTAGAGAGAGTGAGAGAGTGAGAGAGAGAGGAGAGAGAGACAGAGAGACAGAGACAGAGAGAGAGAGTACTGACTGAGTGCTCACAGCCTGGCCATAGAAACAGGCAGGTAGAGAGAGTGAGAGAGTGAGAGAGAGAGGAGAGAGACAGAGAGACAGAGAGAGAGAGACAGAGAGAGAGAGTACTGACTGAGTGCTCACAGCCTGGCTATAGAAACAGGCAGGTACAAGAAAACATGGCTGCCAAAAGAGGAGCGATCATGCCAACAGTGTGGAGGAACTGCTGTGGAGACAGAGCAGCACTTCCTCACACAATGCCCAACTTTTGAACCTATACGGAAACAATTCTTCCCAAAACTCAATCATAAGCATCCTCAAATATTTAAAAATGAAAATGAAAAACTAAAAATACTACTGGGGGAATATAAAGAGAGCTGCATTGTTGCAGGACAGTTTGTCTCTGCCACAGTCTGAGGGACAGTTTGTCTCTGCCTGCCACAGTTCGAGGGAATCGGAATGAGCAGATACACAGGTCTCACATCTCATGTCTTATATATCTTATATCATATTCTATTTTGTATTAATGTATGATATGAATTAAATGAATCTGTATTCCTTGTAAGAAAAAAACAACAAAAAAAACATGTTCTTGCTTAATGTTCAAATTCTTAGCAGTTTTTTTATAACTGTTTATTTGTGTGTATTTGTGTATAGATGTTGCAACTATACAGAGCTTTGGCAATACTATATGTAACTATGGTCATGCTAATAAAGCTATTGAATTGAATTGAATAGAGAGAGGGAGAGAGAGAGAGAGAGAGAGAGGGTTAGCAACGACACTGAGACAGCCAACACACAGAACACACTTAGACTGACCTGACCATTTCTAACAGGAACAAATGTAATCAGTTCAACTTCTAAAACCCTTTTTATACATGGAATATACGTCAGATCGCTGTTTTATCTACCTGTTAAAAGTATTTTTTGTATTTCAAACGTAGCTGTCCGTTGTGCAAATGTTTACAGAAAGAGCTGCAAGTGTTCACACGATAAAACCAAAAGAAATGTGCAAAGTGCTGCAGATTATGGCACGTTTTCAGAAATGTGTGGATTCATTTCTTTTAAAACCCTACAGTTATCCTCCTGCATCGTCAAACGAGCTGCAAGTATCATTCTGATCAGTGACAAGCAGGGGTTCAATTGGGCCAGGGCTGTCCGGGGCTCAGCCCCGGCACATAGGACGATGCTATGACGTCATCACCCTCGCACATTTGTCATATGTTTTCGGCTTCGTGAGCGTGTGTCTCTTCCTTGGAGGAGCAGCACCGCCCGGACTCCGCGGCTCCTCCGTGCAGAAAGTCTGCGGCGGTGTGTGTGTACAGAGAGTCTGCGGCGGTGTGTGTGTGTGTACACAGAGAGTCTGCGGTGGTGTGTGTGTGTGTGTACACAGAGAGTCTGCGGCGGTGTGTGTGTGTGTGTGTGTGTGTACAGCAGTGGTTGCGTTAGACTTTTTCGTTGTCCGTCATTTTGACGGACA